>JAPYYQ010000943.1:0-66750 GCA_030522585.1 Anagyrus pseudococci
TCGGCCAGTTTGTGTGTAAATTTCATCAAAATGCATCGATGTCCGGGGTTTACTAAGACACATAGTAATTTTTACCCTACAATTTTTCTCAGTGTACTGCTGCGATTATTCAATTGTTATTACGGCCTTTCGTTATATTTTACTCTCAACGACGTGCTACTACTGATGCACGGTTTTCACAGTCACACATCGCCGAGTATAAAAAAGACTGGAGATTTTTGAGTTTGCTAAATCCTTCGCTCAGGATATTGTTCAGGTCGATTCGACCGAAATGAAACGCGCTCTAGCGCGTTGAATTGCGAGGAAGTGTAATTACATAAGTTAATAAAAATGCAGCGATCTAGCGACTTATTAAAAGCAGCCTTGAGTAAGCGCGTAACGAGTGAGCGACTCAAAACAGCCCCGCAGTGCTAGAATCATCGACTCACGCAATCTCGCATAGGGGGCCTGAAAATACTGTTATCTTAGCGTAAACCGAAGCAGCCGAGTGTACACGATGCGTAAGCGTTAGTAGCTGAGGCAGGACGAAATATTGACATTCTTAGCGGGGGGAGGCCGGCCAATGTATAGTGGTTGATGAAAAACACGCTTGGAAAAAAAAGTCGCCCGGTGCGCGCGCACGCTCCTAAGAGCGATAACGAACGTCCAATTCAACGCATCCGCAAAGGTGACGGTGTAACTTTGAGAAATCGCAACGTGATGACCGGCCGAGATGGTTATCTGATCGCGGACGGACTTGCGACACGTTTATGGCGTTGATCTGATTAATCGGCGCACACGTTGGTGGGCCCTCCCCGAGCTCTTTTCTGACGCGATGACCTTGCTAACTTTCGTTGTGTTGACTAATTTGTAAATAACGGCTTGTGGTGGATGTAGGGGATATCGTTGACGAGAAAACACTACACGTGCACGCGCTTTTCGTTATTTTTTTAAGGTCGATAGATTCCGTAATTCTGGGAGACACGTGGCGTTGGACGTTGAGTGACAGTTTAAAATAGGAAAGACGAGAAAAGCTCGCGCCCATGATTTTTCCACGTCTAAGAATACTCCAGAGCGTCCGCGGATTCTTAGGTCTGACCAGATTCGGCTGTTTCCACTGCGCGATAAATAATTTCGTTATGTTGCCTAATCGCGCTATTAGATTCTCGTAGTTTCAAGCAATATCCGTAGCGGATCGGCTCTTAAATCATCGTGACGTAAGGGTCGGAGAGAGAGAGAGAGAGAGAGAGAGAGAGAGACGTATAGCGAGACGAGGGTCTATCTTTGATCTTGATGTCAGGCGGAAAAGTTTGGCGTCTGTCGCGCAGCCGCGTTCCACCCGGAGCTAAGCGTAGTCGAGCTATATACCGCGAGATATAATTTGAAATTAACCGAACAACGTTGGCTTTGGCAGAGTCAACATCATCGGAGTAATCCCACGTAGACGAGAGAGAGAGAGAGAGAGCTATGTTACATAACCTCAAGGATTATACAACTATTGCATATGCGAGAGAGAGAGAGAGAGAGAGAGAGAGAGAGAGAGAGAGAGACCGAGCGAAGAGAGGAGAAGGAAGGGAGGTCGGATCAGGGCCAACGGGCATAAGCGTACGTTACGCGGTAAATAAATATATAATTGGGTTGGCGGTGTACGTGTGTGTGGACTAATGTCGCCACCGCCGCAGCATCGTAGACTTAATTCAAGGCTGGGTCCGTGACATAGAATTTCAATTTCACATTCTGATCTTTGCACTACGAGCGCTCAGCTGCTTCGAGCGGAGATCATAAGCTGTCTGAGGACGCGAGATCTCGAAATCAAAATTTCAGTGTGTGCATGTAGGAGCGCGGCTGCCAAAATACAGAAAGACACACGTGCGAGAAATGGCTAATTTGCCAAAGATATGCACTCGTGAGCTTTTAAATTTTAATTAATATATCGCATCGATGAATTATGCTGCGGGTCAACTGACAACGATTTGTAATAAACGATTTCTAAAATGTATATTATGTGCATTTAACGACGCTATACTTTTCTACTGAAGGTTCTTAGTGTCTAACGTTATTGGACAAATTAAAAGACAAACTCGAGTCAATAAAATTGAAGAGCAGTGCAGTTAAAAAAGAAGAGGAGAGTTTGTATATGTCATTTCGTGCGTTAATAAAAATAAAACTACATCGTTTCGTCTCTCCCTTACACCCGCGTGGCAAGTATCAAAATCACGATTTATTTCCGTAGTAAACCACACCGTCGTATC
Source organism: Anagyrus pseudococci (assembly GCA_030522585.1). Lineage (NCBI taxonomy): Eukaryota > Metazoa > Arthropoda > Insecta > Hymenoptera > Encyrtidae > Anagyrus > Anagyrus pseudococci. The sequence continues at coordinate 2,232 of JAPYYQ010000943.1, forward strand.
ATACCAATTCTTCTTCTTTTTTTCTTCAAAAAATATTCCAAAGCCTCCGAAACATTTTCGTATAGCCAGGGCGTTTAATTTTATTGCAGATCGCGCGAAAATAGAACGAACTCTCGCGCCGTTAAATAAGCGTTTGAAAGCTAATAGGTACGATACAAAACTTGGCAACAATACAGAATAACGCAGGAACTGAAATAACCGAAGTTGAATAACCTTTTACTTTTCTCAGTTTTCACCGCACGTGAAATCTCTGCTCTACGGTTTTTTTTTAACTTTTCACGAACGATAGATCACTCGCTCGGACACACTCGAGAGATGAGAAGCTATTCGGCGATTAACGCTTTCTTCTCTCCGCGAGTGAGCTGCAGTTTTGCAGCGAAAGCGGCGTAATAAACGCGTTATCTGTTGTGTCGAGATGATAATTAAAATGACTCAATACTGTTACCGTTGCATCATTACAATGGAGAGCAAATAATTGCTCGGGATGCTACTTTCTCGAGTTGCTCTTTGTTTTTTGCTATGAAATTTCGTTTTCTCGAGATGAAAAAAAAGACAGCAAACCAGCAAAATTATTCGACTCTCGTTTCAATATGTTCTTAATCAACAGATAATGTATTTATAATCAATTCTCGAGACTTATCTTCGATCAACAATACGCAATTCAAAAATAAAATCGTCTTATCAATATTATAATAAAGTCCTTGATCATGAACTCGAATTTATCAGTCATTCGTTAATTTTCAACTCGTCAACAGCTTTAGCGCAACATATTGCGAAATCTGTCGTTTAAACCGAAATAATACTAATTGCGAAGCAATTGTCATTAAGCCGAGTTGAAAAATAAAAAAAAGCTTCACGAAATATTACAAACGGTACAAGGTGGCGGTAAATCTCGGCGAGTCTTATCGCGTCAGTTGCGCCACGAAGTTCGTGATGTAAGCTGAACCACCGAGAGGCCACGAAAAGTACGGCGAGGACGAAGGTATCGGTAGCGGGGCCACTAACAGTCCAAGGTGTGCGGGCCATCGAAAAAGAAACGTCGCCGTTGTACGTCTTGTTTTGAAACGCCTGCAGTTTGCAGCTGCTCCGCCTGGCTCCGCTCGCGCGCTAAAATTGTGGGCGTATAGAGAACCGGTTCGAGGAAGACATTCGGCACTCGCGAGTCGTTGATCCTACACTGCCGAGCTTAGGCTCCTCGCCTTTCGTATTCCTCGCTGTCTTTTTTCCTTTCTTGCTTGCAGCCCCAACTGACGCTTCGCAGAAAAGAGCTCGCCCGAGCTTTTTTAATTCGATTGCTTATTGGAAGTGCTCTCTCATTGAGAACCCTCGGCTAATTAAGTGCTTTTTGAACCTTGCAGGAGATTTATATTTTATGCAACGTTTTTCGAGAGGAGAGTGCACGTGTGCAGGCTCGGTAGATGCGTGCTTATTTCCATGGTGTGATTCATACGAGCGTGATCGATAAAAGTATCCGGACAAAGATATTTTGCTTTTTACCTTTTGCCGCCTTTTCTTTCTCTCTCGGTTATTTTTTTTTCTTTTCTTATTTTCCTTCGGCAAAACATGCGCAGCGGCCTATAAATATTCCAAATTACCTCGCAAACAAAGTGTACTAGCCGTCCGAATACGATCCCTCGTACATAAACAAGCTTGCACAAAATCGCAGGCTATCCCACTAATTAAACGAGATCTCTCGTCTTTATCTTTCGACACAGCGTTAAAATCGCGTCTGCGAACGAACTCTCTACAGTCGAGCTTCCCCTTTTCCCCCCTGCACTCCGGTAACAACGCAGAAACCGGTACAGCCTCGTAAAATTACGAGGCAACCTCGTAAAAACACCGCAATGATAATCTGAAAAGTGACGCCTAAGCCAGAAGAAACAGAGAAAAGCGAAGAAGGAGCTCGCGAGTGCCTGAGAAGTAAGGGAAGCATAATAGACAGGGGATTAGTGACACATTTCCTCGCGAGAGATAAAAGACTGTATTAGCGGGAGCGCGTGCGCGCTTTTATCGCGGCTCGCGTATCTCTATAACGAGCCCGGTGCGCTCTCAACGCACAACGAGGGAGAGAGAGAGAGAGAGAGAGAGAGAGAGAGAGAGAGCTCGGTTATAAGAGCCTCGTTCTCACCTTCTATGCAAAGCAGCCGATTAAAACGAGACTGTGCAAATGAAAGGGATAAATAAAGGAGATACGCACTGCGGATCGGACGTGTGATCGAGCGATGTGTTTGCCGAAATAGAAGGGGGGCTGGCAGAATTGCCACGCAGCACGAGGGCTTTAGACTTGGCGCTCGAGTGGCTGCGTCGCTTATGAGTGCTATACTCCGGCGTTAATGGATTTTTAGTTTGGCGAGTAAGAGGAAAATGAAATTTATTTGAAGCGATAAATTGAGTTGCCCTGTACTTGGTCTTTTCTGTTTGAATCAAAAACAGAGTAAAAATTTAGAGTAAAAGTCAAACGCGGAAAAAAAACGTGTTATTCACTTCGGTCGCCGAGACGGCGTATAACGCGCATAAAGTAAACTTTTTAACGCCGCTTAACCATTTATCTGGGTAACGTGACCTGCCCAAGGAAAATTATCTTTAACGCGAATTTTATACGCGTGCAAAAATACAGCGGGCATCATTTAAAATCGAAAGACCCTAGTTGAGGAGCCGTTTCTAGTTTGCATACGATCCCTTCTTTCCCCCATAAAAAAGATGCAAAACAAAAAAGTGAGAGAGAGAGAGAATTCACATTCAACGTAAAGTGCTCCCTGCAGATCGTGCGGGGGTATAAAGAACAGCCTCGCGAAAGCGAAACTCGGTAGGGAGAAGGGATGGGAGGAGAAGAAGAAGAAGGAGGCGACAGAAATACACACATGCACAGGCTAACGTGCACACAGACACGTATAGGGGGAGAGAGAGAGAGAGAGAGAGAAGCGAGCGAGCGCATAATCGCAGAGAAGGGGCCTTGGGCCAGGCTGTCCTTGACTCAGCACAGTTACCCCGAGACACGGAGCAGTGTGTTCTCGCTCGTGTGACGTCACTCTGCATAACTCGCCTAATTGCATCGTTGCTGCCGCTGCCGCGCGCGGCTTCTCCCTTTTCTCCCCTCTCCGTCCCTTTCTCTCTCTCTCTCTCTCTCTCTCTCTCTCTCTCTCTCTCTCTCTCTCTCTCTCTCTCCTTCCTCTCTTTCCTTTATTTTCTCCATCGCCTCTCCCTTCTCGCTCCCTCTCTTTTTCCTTCACCTTTCGTTCTTTGCTCTCCCTCTCCTCCTCTACCTTTCGTCTTGAGCCTCCCCCCACTCGTTTTGCCCGGCCGACGTCTTCGTTCGAGGGAACGTGAGCGGCTAACTAGCCGACTCCTGCTTACTTTAGCTCGACTCCTCTTCTTCTTCTTCTCCTCCGCTTCTCTCTGCTTCGCTCGGCGCGATCGTCCTTCTCCCCATGCCTCTTTGCAATTCACTTTCGCTGTTACGCCTAGACATTATTCTATAATGTACGTGCAGGCGTATGTGCACTTGTTACGTGACGAATGGGGAAGTTTCACTGACGCGAGATCGTTTGACTTTTTTTAAACTTATTACTGTGTTCTTTTGCGTATTTATTTTTCTCTGATCTCACTTGTTTCCTTGAATTTATTATTGGATGTGGTTGACGAATATTTTTGCCTTACTTTTTCCAGAAATTTTACCATTATTCACTTTTGATAAAAATTTTACTTTATTATTCAAGTGCTTCTACGTCGAAAGAAAGTCATCAAATTGCGTAAACAATTATCCTGACAAAGCGATGCGAAATTTTTCTAGAAAGATCATAAAGAGCCTTAACGAAATCGAGCTTAAAATTTACGCTCGGCCTCCGTTCCCCGGCGAATCTTAGTCAGCCACGCAATTATAATACCACGAAAACGCTTTCGGCAAATCCTTGCGCTGTCACAAATCGTTTGTGCAAACGTGTACCCTCTCTCTCTCTCTCCCTCGCCGCGATGCACATATACGACCGCGAAAAAAGAGTTCTCCTTTGTACGCGAGAAAGAGCGAGAGAAAGAGAGCCCAGAGGCTGGGTGAGAGCGCTACTTTCGTTTAACTTTGATCTATTTCCGAGCTGACGATAAAAGGGAAAACGCATATATCCTTGAACTCCGAAGAAGGCGGCTGCAAAAATCCACCTCGTTCGCCGGTAATTCCGGAACGCGCACAAAGCCCGAATGCCGAGGTGTGTCTCTCGCGCTACACGCACACGTACACGCTCTCACACGTAGACACGGAGAGCAGGGGTATTCAGACTGGTCGGGGTGGGCGCTGAGTCGCATCCGGCGTATATACTCCTTCTCTCTTTGTTTCTCGCTCCGCTCTCGATTCTCGTCCTAGCCTCTTTGCATTTTGCGACGGCGCCGACTCTCGCTCTCTCGCGATGCATTTAGCCCCGACGGATACGTTTTTTCCTTGCAACTCCTCGGCCAGCGCAAAAATCCACGGAGTCTAAACAAGAATTCACTCGGGACGCTCTTTTTAGATGGCTTTCGTTTGCTGCATTGAAAATAGATCGAACTTTTGCAAAATTTTTAACCCGACAGCAATATTTGTCTTTGAGCTTTTTTGTGCGCTTGGTTATTTGAAAAAGTCTTGGCTGACAAATTTTGCCACACACGCGTACAAAATCGATTTTGCGCACCTACGATACACACTCGTATTTCTCGGCTAACATTCATCTATATCAAATTCCCTCTACCACCCATATACATGGATCGCACCGATCGAAATTTCAAGTCACCAAAGTCAAGTTGCAAAAAAAAAGAAAAAAAAACGTAACCCTCGCTGGGTTTGTTTGTCCGCAGGCGTGTCGAAAAGCTGCATATATCGGAGGTCGTAGCGTAAAAAGACTCGGAGTCATCGACATTCGGCTTGTCCTTCGGGCTATTAACGACGAGGTGCGCGCGACTCGCACGCACAACAGTGTATATAAGCGGACAGAGACGCGCGCGCGTGTGTGTGCACCGATCGCGCATTTTCCCAACGTGAGAGAGCCTGGAATGCGCGCGCTTCCTCCTTCGGAGATTGCGATCGACCGACCAAAGGGGCGAGAGGCAGGGGGAGGGGAAGGGAGAAGGCGAACTTCGAGGGCTCCTCGATCGCCCGCACGTCGAGCCTTAATTGGCGAGTCGAGTCTACACCGGGGGACTCTCCTGTGCGAGGTCGCCCCTGAGGCCGCTCTCTCTCTCTCTCTCTCTCACTCTTTCTCTCTCAGCTATACGTGTATATGAATTACATCGCGGAGAGCCTGTACGTATGCGAACGTCCTCTCGCTTTCTTCGCTTTTTCATTTTAATGGATGTATATCGGAATAGCTGCTTTCAGCTGCCGAGAATATTACCGAGGACTTTGAGAATATGCGGGTTGCCGTGTACACTCTGTCTTTGTTTTGACAAGCTGAGAAAATCAGGGATGGGGCGGGGGACGGGGGCACATCGAACACTTGTATGACGCAAATCGCTGGATATGTGCAAACACGAGTCTCGTAACAGGCTTTCGTAGACTAATCGATATTTTACAGGCTTAAAAAGCGCAAGTCTGCTGTGTGTAGGCCGCATTGAAATATGGGTTGGAAGCTCTGGGGGTCAAGAATGCGACGTCGGCCAAGCAGTTCGATCGACTTGTTTTGATAGCCCGCGCCGGCCCGAGAAAAGAAGACGGCGGCCCTCGTCTGGGGGGTCGAGGGGGAGGAGACGCGACCTTGAGTTCCGAGCAGACCTTTCAGAGCTCGAATGGTCAACGTTCGGGAGACCTTCGCGCGCGAACGGACCATGGACGCGCGACGAAATTGCATCGGCAACATCACGCGCGGACGATACCAATAAAAAGCTGACACATCTGACGCGATATGTATTATCACGCGGACTTCATCTCTCGTGCTGTTGACTACTTCTCGGACGAAGCGAGGCTTGATTAGATATTGAGGGGTAGCGATGTTGCTAATGGAATTGTAAAGTTTGACGAATTTGGGGATTGAAGTTGTTACTTGATTCTCTCTTCAAATGTTTAGATTGATTTTGAGTGTTTCTTTGTTTCAAGTTTGGAGGTCAATTTAAAATGTATACGTGCGCGGCTAAAGCGTAATAAAATAGTTAGTTATGAATAATTAAGCCTAGGATAAACTAAAAGCAAATATTCGTTAACGAATTTATAAAATTAAAACAGTTGCAATTCGAATGCAAAACTAAAAGCTCGCTTGGCCAATTAATATTCATATCAGGATAAACCAAAAAATTACAAAAAATCCTACCTAAATTGACAACAGCCTCGAGTCGACTGATTCACAGAAATAAAGAAGAAAAAAGCTGCGTTCAAACAGCCGAAAAATTCCTTTGCTTATAAAACGTGGAAATAACCCAGACTGTCAAAATTTTTTGCCGGTTGATATTACTTAAGACTTCCGAAAACCTTACATTACCTAAGACTTTATAAATACAGCCTGTAAAATCGGATGCAGCCGGTGTTGGGAATCTGCAGCGAAAATATAACGAGGAAACAAGAGAAAAGGAATGAATAGTGATGTCATTCTCGGGCCGATGTGTTTAAACAGCTGTGAAAAAAATGAGAGAGAAACCAGCGGGGGCCAAGGCGAAGGTGACATTGGGCGCGAAAGACGAGTGCCCGATAAGAAATTGGCCCCGGAAAGTTCACGCGCTCCGGCTAATTACCGTATAATCGGCTGCCGCCACTGTAATTGCCTTATCGCCGTTGCAATTTCGAATGCAACATGCAAACGCGCGTGAAACGCGTCAACGCGCCGTGGAGGCTGATGTCCGAGAGCGGAAGTCAAAGAGTCTCGGGTCGTTTGTAGGTCGGGCTAAAATTTCACGTACGCCCGGTCGCATTTGAAATTTTAGGTAACACCGCGCCATGACCGGACACGACTCGCTCATCACTTGGGCCGTTCAACTCTTTAAGCGCTTTCGGCGAAGCGCAGCTCGTAAAAGCTCAATTGCTCTACGCTTTGCTCGCGCGCCTTTGCCAACAGCTTGGATTTTCGGATTTGCTCTACATCGCGCATTGAAAAAAGCAAAGAGTTTCTTTTATCTTCGTTCCCGGGCTGGATGCGCGTCGAGGTGTTTGACTGAGGTCGTAGCGCGAAGAAAGTCGACAAATTGGTAATCGGAAGCTACGCGAACAATGCCTCGTTAAGGATCGATTAATGAATATTCGCCGGTTTTGGAGCCGTTTAAAAACGAGTAATTCGGACGAGGAAAAAGAATAAGCCGGGAAGGCTCGTTAGCATAAGAGGGGGAGAGGCCATGTGCGTCAATTAATTTTCGAGCGATTATACATAAGAGCCCGACGCGCTTTGTTCGCCGAGGCGCGAAGCTATTGACTCTATACCGATTGTAGGGAAGGGGGGGGGGAGCACGCGAGAAACATGCGTCTTTGCGCTTTTGGCGTTTCGTTGTGTATGTAGCAGTAACGTATATTGCCGTATAATGCGCGGAGGAAACAGAAGCTGGCCGATGCGTACGTATACGCGTATCCTATATGAATTATTCAAAGAGGATAACTGTTTAATGGAAAAGTTGATTTCTCGCGTCTATAATGCATGCATTATATCATTATAGAGTAATGCCAGCTGAATCGCTTTAATTTGGATTGATTTTAATTTCAGAAAACAAAGAGGCGCCTCTTCTTTTATTACCCATCGAAATTTACAATTTAAGTTGTTTGCACCGGATTTAAGACTGGTGAAATAGATTTTCGATATTCATCGAGATTATTTAGCGAATCGTTGGGAACATAGACTTTAGTATGAGAATGGCATAAAATTTTACAGCCATAAAGTAGTAACACGCGGAATCAAATAAATAAGAAAAATATACTCAGCGTACGCACGCACGTTACGTCCATAAAGTATATTTCTCTCCAACGTCCTATGCAAATCCTCCTTATCAATAAAAAATGAAATCTCACCTCGAGAGGCTCATACATATAGCAGCTGATATGCCTACGCAAGCCCGACATAATTTTACCAGCTTTCGAGCGATCAGCTTCACGTGCATCAACACGAGCTAGGCTGACCTGGATCCATCCTCGTTTTATGAAAAATCGTTTCTCGTAGCTTTCCCGCTTCCTCTCACGCACAGGTGCATACATTTCCACCCCGTAAAACGCACGAGGATGCAAATCTCCCGCGGCCTTGCACTCGTTTCTTACCCTTCGCCTATGTACCGAAGGGGCAACAAGCCGTATATCCGAGCGCGAATATCTTACTCTAACTATAGCTTAACGCATATGGGATTGTAAATACGAGAAAATTAAGTCTTAATACGTTAGTAACGAAGCGTCTCTTGAGACTTAATTTTTCCTATTTTTGAGACAATTTTTCTTTTTTTTTTTTTTAAATTGTTGGATTTTAAAGTTTGCATACGCTTGATGAAGTTATCTCGATTGTTTTAATTATTGCTTTAAAGTGCGAGTCTAACTGTATTGTATGCAAATTTTTTCAATGTCTATTTCTAGGTACAATGTTTTTGACATACTTACCAGTGTCCAGGAACGAAGCGATTCAGATTGAAAGATCTGAAAAGAAAACAGTGAGAAACTGTTAGATCGTTTGAAATTGTATTAAACTTTTATCAAAACAATGAACATTGATTGGATAAAGACTGCGGTAAAGATATAACAACCTGCTTGTTAATGAGTTTCCATTGTGCATTTTTCTCGAGCAAGATATCAAAGCTTGATAAATGGAGCTAATAATTCGTTAAACCTGATCTGATTTCACTTTGATTTAATTAAAAAAGAAAATTATTTGTTTCGCATTTAAAAGACGACAAAAAATACAACAACAAAAAATAATGAATTACAAGGAAAGACCAGACGACGTTTATTTCGCACTATTGAAGTAGACTAGTGGCCGAGCCTCGTAAAACACAACATTTACGAGCGTTATGTAAATTATTATAGGAAACGCTCAAGGAAGAAAATGTACGAGCTTCCTCGCTCCGCGTTCGCATTAAAATCCTGCGTCAAATCGCTGACATTGACGAGCTTGCGCTGATACGTCGAACTAGCAATGTAACGCTCGACTTTCCTGCATTTAAATAAAAACAATCGATACGTGAATCATGCTGAATCCCAGCCAAATAATTGAAGTGGCCCTTAAAACCCTCGGCTTAGAGCATCAACCTCACAAAACGACAATCGACGCGTAAACTAGTCCATTAATTTTGCGCTACACGCATACATATAGATATGTGTAGATATATATACAGAGACCCAAGGCAGGCGCAAAAAGAGCCAACGAAGCGTCCATGTCGTCGGCAACGTTGTCTCTGCGGGCGCGATGAGTCTGAAAATAAAGCTTGCTCTCCCGACGGGGCCCTCCCTCGTCGTCGGCCGCGGCCGAGCGATAGTTTTACGCTTCGCGCGCGCTCCCTGGGCTCCCGCGACGAGAGCCGGATTACGCGCTTGCGAAACAGGATTTCGTCGCGTCCTTTGAAGCCTACTCCCTCCCTTGGCTCTATTTTAAAGCGGCCCTCGCCTTACTCTCTTTCTCCCTTAATTATTTTCCCGGCCTTGGGGGGTGCGCGCACTTTGTGTCTTGCCCCCCCCCCTTCCCTCCACCAAGTCTACTCCATCGCCAACTAACCGACGAGGCTCGGCCCTTTTTTGGTTACTTATTGGAACGAGTGTCATCCCCCCCTCCCCTTGGGATGAATAGCGAATTTTATTCGGCGCAAGTGACGACTCTGTCGTTGCTTTTGAAATTTAGCCGTTTTTTCTTTCGATTTCGTCGGGATTACAAAGTTAAATTTCCCAGAGGATAGGAGGTGTATAATTATTCAAATTGAAATTGACGGGGATTTGAAATGTTGCCATGATTATGGCATTTATTTGCTGTACTCCGGGGCTGGTAATGCGAGAGCCCGTGTATTTTTAATAGCACGTGTAAGTTGGACGCATTACTGGCTAAGCTGCTCAGCTGCGAGCCTGTGAGTAACGTCATTGTTAAGAGTCAAGACGAGAGCGAGAGAGAGAGAGAAAGAGAGAGCCAAGGGCAATTTTGACTTCTCCGAACGTGAACTCTTGCGCTCTTGAAAGTCGCCGGCAACTCGTCGCACGCAAACTCAATCAGTGTAGGCTTTAATGCAGTTTCGTCGCTCTTACCAAGCGACTTAACCGACTGCAATGCTTAAAGAGGTGGTCGTTATTATTGTATCCTCGTTCAGTTCTTCGAACGTCTCTTAAGGATTACGGGCGAAGTCGAAAAATAATAGCGGCTAAATGTAATTAGTGGCAAAACTAAAAACAAAGAGGAAATTTTTCGAGCAAATACAACGTCGATGATGAGGATGATGATGCAATGGCAAATAACCCGACGTTAACGTTTGTTTTGCCGAGGGGGAGCGAGAACAAAAAAGCGCAAGGATTCGTCTGCTTCGTTCTTCTTTTGCGTCGCCTCGAGAAAAAAGAGAGATCCGTCCGTTCACCTCGTTCGCTTGCAATAAAAAGCTTTTAACGATTTGCGAAAATTAAAAATAGTTGCAGCGCTGCTGCGGTCGTACGGCCTGATGTTTTACGCAGTCGAGAATACGCGCTTATTTTTTTCAAGGTCAGCTATTTATTTTTCTTTTCTTTTTCAACTTGCCCAAGTTCAGCGGCTCGTATTCGACGTCTTGACTTTTTCATCGAGCTCGAGAAAGATATGCTGCTTCGGGCAGATAAAAAAGAATCATTATTTTTCTGAGAGCGCGCGCTCGCGCCCGTTTTTGTTCCAATAAATTTCGCACGAAAATTTATTTATTGCCGGTTGAGAAAAAAATGTTTCCTCCTCCTGTCAAAATCTACTTATACAGCGTGTTTATCCCCCTCGAATGTTGTGTTTACCCTTGAAACGAGCAACGATTAAACTTCACACGACCATTTTCCACCTCTGCACCGGCGGCTTTCTCGGAAAAGATTTGAGAAAGGAAAAAAAAGCTCAGGCGCAATATTCTCATATCCGGACAATGCGAGAAGCGTGAGCGCATAGGGCAGTGGCCTTGGCTGTAAGTGCATTTTCCTCATTCATCACGTTTTACGTCGACGGGGTAAAGGAAGTCGAGGGACACGAAAGAGCGCACCAGTGTCAGTCTTTCTCTGTCTCTTTTAAATTCTCACAGCGGCAGTGCGAAAACAATTTGCCGCGAGCCGTAACACGTTACGAACTGCCGGAGGACAAACGACGTTGAAAGTGCATTGCCGTATCGGTCAATGAATCCCCTCAGCCACGGCCAGATAACGTTGGCTTTGACAATTCTTTATTTTTTCTTCTCTTTCTTCTCGCAATCTATAAGCACCGTTTTCTTATCGCCGAGTGCTATTGCCGAGTGCAATAAATTGCGAGGGCACGCGCGATGACGACATTGTCGCGCGCTTAAAGTACGATTGACGCAATGGCGCCAAGTTGGCAAAAACAAGGGCGAACGGCGATTGTCGAGAATCACAAGTTTCTACGCGTTTAGAGCTACATTTTATAGATCCTATTTTAAAATCTTAATGCGCGACTCGAAAAAGTAAATCTGACAGATCTTATTATCGGCAGTCGGTGCAATAAAAATCCAGCTCGCCCACGTCATTCGATCGTTTCGAGATCTCTATCTCGGCTATCCGCATACGAAAACAGTGATTTTCGATTCAGTCGCCGAAACTTTCCACGCCTATCCATAGCAGCAGGCAAAGTACACTTTTCTTTGTTACAAAGGAGGCTCGCGAGAGAGCAGCGGGCAGCGCTAAAAATGCCCGCGATTTCACGTGGCGAGCCTGTGAGTTGGCCGGCGCTCTCCCTCTCGCCAGAGGAGAAGGAGGAGGAAGAGAAGGACGGAGATGTGCGTTTTAGGTGCAGTGCTCCCTGACGCGGCAAAGGTTGGGGGCCTTCGCACCCTGACTCATCGGCGCGCCAACCGGACGGGGTTCGCGTTCGCGCGCGCGTGTCTGCCTCCAGAAATTTCGATGACGAATTCCTTTTCCTGCCTTTACTACTGCTGCTGCTGTTATTGCTGCTGCTGAACAAAGAGGATCGGTCCGATTATGCATCAGGGCTGGCTCTGTTATTTTTTCTTTTTTCTTTCTTTTTAATTTTATGATGTAGGGGTTTGAAAATATGGTTTAATTAAAAAAGAATTCCGTAAAATGTAATTGAAAAGTTTTAAGTGTACTTGGATAAAATCACGTGGGTAAGGCTCTCGATAATGTCGACAGTTATAGACTGCTAAACTCGAGCTCCTCCATAAATACGTAAATGCGCGTGAGCCAAAAATGTTTTTAATGATGTGTACACGCAGCTTTAGCAGGCAAATGAGTTAAATAAATCCCACCAACAGCCCTAACAACTTGCGCAAATATAAGGTCCAACAGAAATTACATCACCGTAAAAGGCAGTAGTCTTGAGCGCTGCAAAGTGCCAATACACCAAGTCTCGCTGCTCCCCGATCTTAAATATCCCGATATATTTTTAGCGAACCAACTCGGAGCTTGCTGCCGTTGCGAGCTCTTATGTGGATATCACTTTTACGCCTGCACTTCAACGTAACATATAAAAAACTTGCTAAAACTATCTTCGTGATTAATAAAATTATTTTTGTTTAATAAGCAGCCTTATACTACTGAAAGCTCGTACCTTTTATGTATAACATGTTCGAAGCTTATTTCGAGCTTTTGTTGATTGCAGAAGAAAAATTCTTTATAGAAGCTATATTCGACACCTATCAGTGTAAGAAAGCTTGCAATATGTTTTTCTAACAGTCTAAAACTATTACACGAGGATTATATCGATGGAACGTAGTGCAGATAGACCAGTGAAAAAAGCTCGGTCTCTGGCATGTAAATCATGCAGACATAGAGGATGACAGGGCCTCCGGCCGCGAACAAGCTCTAAGCGAAATCCATCCAAGAGGTTGTTGACGCCGAGCCTGCAATTATCGGGCCCGACCAATTTCGAGAGAGAAAGAGAGAGAGAGAGAGAGAGAGAGAGAGAGAGAGAGAGAGAGAGGAACGGAGAGGGAGAAAGAGAGCCTGAGTCCCAGACGCCGCGTGATTTAGAATGACCCTTTTTTTCCCCTTCGTCCACGTCGGAGAGTTTGTTATTTTCGAACGAAGGGGGCCAAGAGTGGCTGTTATAATTATCGCTCTCGCGTTGTGTGTCTCGCAGATGTGGTGGGCTTCAATAGGAGGAGAGAGCGAGAGAGAAAAAAAGGCGACAGTGAGTGATTGCGATGCAACCGAGTGTGAGTGTAGAGTTTTGATGCGAGTGGGCAAAATAAAACTATAATGTTAGGCAATGCTGACTACACGAAAATATGTTCGCTGTAGCATGGTCGATTATTGGCTGCTATGATAGAGGGTATAAGGTGTAATCGTGCGATCTACGGACTATTTCTAGCTGTTACTACTTATCTTGTAATTATTCATATCGTAGGGCTGTATCTATAGGGAAATTTAAAGAATCGTGGACCCGTTTAATTGAAATGTAAAAATGTATTTTTATAACGAACTAAACGCATGTTTTGATATGTATTTTAAGAAAATTATCTATACTACAAGTAGTAACTGCAGATAAGTCGATGACGCATTTTACAGATATAATTTAAGTATACATTAGCTAATTTAAAAATCGTAAAAATTGTGCTTGTCAACTTGTTGACAAAATAATGCGGGATAAAGTCTAAGTAACGCAACAAAAAATTAATCTCCTTTACATAACATTACAAAATAGACCTAAACGATTAGAACGCCAACCCTCCCCTACTATCAAATCATATCGGATCGATAAAAATTTTTTCAATTGAAATTTACACGTTCGATTAAACTACCAAAAAAGTGACTAATTCATTCCTCGAAAAATACATAATCCAGCGAGATAAATCGTCAGTATAGGAATATGCGAAACAATCTTCTGCTAGCTAATGCGACTTTGCATCTTACTTTAGCATTCATTAACAGTCTAGCATCGGAGCTCCTAATAAAGCTCGACTCTCCTCTTTCCGCTCGACGGGCTCGCACACGCCCGGCGATCAATGAAGAAAGAGAGAGAAAGAGCTAAAAAAAGCGGGTTTTAGAGGGCTTGGCAGTGCGGCTCCCTTTTTACGAATTCGGTCGGCTCGTAGAAAAGAAACGCCAAACGAGAGAGAAAGAGAGGAAGAAAGAGAAGGAGAGAGAGAGAGAGAGAGAGAGAGAGAGAGAGAGAGAGAGAGAGAGAGAGAAAGGGAGTTTCGGCCGAGCAAATGGGCGCCGAGAAAGATAGAGAAAAAAAGGGCGACAGCAGACGAGGATGAGGAGGAGGCGGAGGGTGAGAGAAGCTCGGCATCTTGCGGAGCGGGCGATATATAGGCCTGGCGCTGGCGGCGGCGGCGGGAACGGCGGCGCGACGGCAACCACCGCTCTGCCTTGAACCTCGCTCACGGTGCATTGCCCGTCGCTCAAGGGCGTCCGCCGCTGCCACCGCTCTCTCGCTCTCTCCTACTCCCTCCCCACCCCGACGGTCTGGCGGGCGCGTGCTCCTCTCCCCCTTTACTACCCCTCTTTCTTCGCGAGCAACCTCCCGCTCGCTAGCGCGCGCATTCGCTTCTATATACGCGCACATCTGCCGCGCTGCACCGATATGTGGTCTGGCCGACTCTGAGCTTGTGTCCCCCCCCCCTCTCTCCCTTCCTCGCCGCGCGGGACGCTCGAATTTCCCCGCCACGAGCGACGGCAGCCGTCTCTCTCCTTCTACACGACGCGCGCGACTGTTGCCCCCACCTTTTTTTTATTCTTCGCTGCCTTTTTTTTATTTGCCTACACCCAACTCGAGCATCGTCGTTTTTTTGCACTTGGCGCACGCACGCACGCCTCTCTCTTCTAAGCTCTTCGTCTCTTCGTTTTTTTCCCTCTCCTCCCCTTTCGCTTTTTCGGATCGGTCTATAGGGCCGATTTCAAAACTCGTCTCTCACGAATCGAATATAGCTTGGTTATTGAATATTTGAAAAATACAGAGAAATCGCGCTGCAAAAGTTACGTACAAATAATCATAAAAAATTTTTATTAAATGCTTTATGCAACTGGAATTTATTTCTTTTTGTCGTTTTAGCGTTATTTTACAGTTCGAGCGTAACCCAGCTAAAAGCAAGGAGAATACGTTGATACGCGAGCCGCCGAGGTAATCTCTTATTTCAAAGAAATGACGTTCCGCTATAATACGACGAGGGGGGGGGGAGGGGAAGAAGAGAGCGCGCATCGAGAAGTGAGCGTGCAATCGTCTTCTCTCGCGCAAGCCGAGTAGCCTGTTATAAAGGCAAAGCGTTGCGTAACCCCTTCTTTCTCCCGCATGCCCATTCTCTCATTGCGCCTTTGATTTCGCTTGAGCGTTTGACGAGCGTTTCTCTATCGCGCAAGCGCGTTCAAGCTCGCGTCCGTGATGTTGAGCTTCGGCTTTAAATAAAAATACAACATTCCTGGTAAATTACGCTCGCTCGCTCTCCCTTGGCATAATATCATACAACGATATCGCAATTGAGTGATAATGACAAACACGATTCGCCTGGCGTTGATAATGGCGTTTTCAATGTCAATAATCAAGCGCCGCATAAAGTCCAAAGGCGATCGACCTGACGTTCTCCTCCTACCCTTCTCTCTTCCTCTCGATCTCTCTCTGCTGCACTTTTATCGCTCGGAAAATTTACAAATCCCGCGGGCTGTAATGCGGCTTTCGCAATACCGGCTCTCTTTATTCGCTCGACATAATAATAATAAAAGGAAAAAAAAACGAGATCGTCGAATTACACACAGAGCCCGCGCTGCGTCATCTTTTTTATCAATCGCAATTATCGTCTCTTCTGGCTTTACGCTCGGGCACCTCGCTAAATTAGAAGGCTCGCGGTAAGAATATTGCACTTTAGGCTTACAGCTCGCCGAGAGCTCTGGAGGGAGAAAGGGTTTTCCAATTAAAATAATCGGCTAAAACGCCGGCAATAATAACAAATCCGATTAATCGGGATCCACAGCCCTCGGCTCCACGACGAAATCCATCGGTGCGCCAGAGCCGCGCGGCAGAGAGGCTTATTACGGCTGCTGGATGAACAATGTGCCCCGGCACAACGCGGTTTACCCGCGGGGGATAAACGACCGGAGAGTAACCGCTCGGTGCGGACTGCGTGACGCGCATGGCTCGTAAAGCCCCCTCTGGCACAAAGTGTATGGATGGCGACTCTTTATTTTTTTTATTTCCCTCCTTTTTATCTGGTCGTATCGGATTCCTTGACACGTGCTCCCGCGAGCCAGCGCTGAATGCTAAGATCGCACTTTTTGTCCGTACGCGTTAACGATGTGATCCGGCAATGCTTGCGCCTCGATCCGTGTAAGAGCGATGATGTGACTGATTTATCGAATTAAGCCCAGTGTCTGTGTGTATATTGCTAAATGTATGAGTAACTAGATTGTCTCGTACGTTATGTTACGCGCGTTATTACGAAGGCATATGAGACTTTCAAGCGGTATGCAATAAATTCGTGGGGGATATCGAATTTTCTGCAATTTCGCGACTTTAAGTAGATAATGCCTGGGAACGGCAAGACAACAATCGAACAACACTTGGAAACTATATTCATTGGTATTATTTTCCCAAATGAATAAATATCGTTGCTCCTTTGTAATCGGCTTAACAAGCGATTGCGAACGCCTAAAAGGGCACGGATTTTTTTTTATTTTCCTGAAAACTCAAACTCATTTGCCTTCGTTTACAATCTAGAAACGATCAGTCGCCGCGGCAGCGTCGTATCTCGCGCGGTAAATCGAGTGTGCAAGCACAAGCCTGTGTGTAAGCAGCATTTCGAAAAGCGACATAATTGATTACGCGTGGAATTGGCCGCTTGCATTCCCGCGGCTCGTCTTTATTCATTCCGCCGGCGCTGCTGCTCGCCTTCGCGATTTTTCGTCCTCGGCCGTAGCGCGAGAACAGCTCCTTTTATCCGTCTCTCCCACTCCCGTCGTCTCTCGTCCTTCGATCCGTTTACGCACCTTTGGCGCACAAAGACGCTGGCCCATTGAATATGTGTGCATATTCGTGCGCGCGTGTATGGAAGGCAGAGGAGAAAAAAAAGCGACAGGGAAGGGCGCATGGGAACGACAAGGAAGCGGAGGTAACAAAGAGTCGCATCGCGTGGGTGTTCGCGGGATCATAGAGTATCGCTGATTTTGGATGAAGGAAGCTATACGGCTCGAGGACGACTGCTGGGAATCCAATCAAAATGTTTGCTTTATAATTTTTTAAAATTGTTTTATAAAGAGTTATTTTTTAATGATAAAGCCATGGACTTGAACATTATTGGACGATTGATCGAGTTATGAATATTTTCATATATCAAAAACAATTATAAATAAATCTAAAAAAAAGCTCTCTCTGGAAAATCACCGTCTCGTCGGGTCCATCTGTTTCTACTGAAATCTATTTCTTCTCATTTTCCGAAAGCGAAAAAAATGAACTCGGGTTATAAATAGAAAATCGCAAAGACGAGGAGAAGAGGCCATAAAAGAGAGGGGGAGAAAAATAAAGGAAAAAGTAGTCTGAAGCTGCATCAACCTGACGGTCAGTGAGCTTACATCGTCTTCCCATCGCGGCCGTAAGAAATAAGACTGGTAGACAGGCTTTACTTGGGCAAGTTTACTTAGGCCGGCAGACAAGCCTCCTCGTTTACGCCCTGCAAAAAGGACGCGTATATATATATATATACGTATAGGGTTGCTCGCGCGGGTGCGCGTGTCCTGCGGGCAAGCGTAATCGCTCCTCACACTACTTCTCCAGCCTTCCTCTCTCGCTTGTACCTACCACTATCAAGGTCGCTCGGTCTCCGGAGCAGGCCGAAAGAGAGGGGAGCAAAACCTGCACGAGCGCACAAAGAGCATTCCAAGAATCGCTCGGGAACTGCTCCCTCGGTGAGTTGGCTGTAGAGGAAGAGGGGGGGGCATGCAAAGGAAAAGAAGGAGAAGGCGCAGAGCAGCAGTCGAAGTACAGAGAGTAAGAGAGAGAGAGAGAGAGAGAGAGAGCGAGAAGAGCTCGACGGATGCACCGGCGGTGTGCACTTAGGTTGCATAAGAGTGCAACGGTTGTTTTCCGTCCTCACTTTCACGCGCGCGCGAGCCAGCCCTTTCCTTCGTCCCTCTCTCCCTTCTACACTTCCCTCCGTACACGCTTGGCCAAGCGCTGTGATTACACTTGCCAATGGCAGTCTCGCCGCACACTTAGATACACAGCTGAAGATGGGGATTTTTCTTTTTCTTTTCACGCGTCTGGGACGGGCGCAGGGATTAAGAAACGTGTCAGGGTCTTGTTTTGGCCGGGCTTGTGCTGGAGTTGCAGAATTGGGAATATCGTTAGCGATGATAAAGCGATGTTAAGGGCCTGAATGACGGAGGAGGAAAAAATGTTGACGTTGGCAGGACCTTTACAGACTGGTGTTTAGCGAATAGACTGTGAATATGATAAAATTGTCAGTTGATCCACAAGGTCGAGGTAGAGTCGCACAATGGCCACGGGGGCATCTGGACTGCAAATAACACATGCCGATAATGTCAGATGTATTCTAGAGCGAATAAAAGAGGTAAAAAGACAGGTAATGTGCTTCGCGGTACTAGACCTATGCTGCACTAGTTCTTCTCGTGCCCTCGGGGATAGGGTAATTTAGGCGCACCATCTGCAAAATTCCGACGTACAATGGCAACTTTTACATACAGAAGGAGGGAAAAACAGGGTCGCGTGTACTTTGCGCGCACAACAAATGACAAGTCAAGGTGGCGTACGTTTATGCGGGGGATGTGCAGAGAAGACGAGATAAGTACGAGAGGACGGGCTCGGAAGAAACGCACAATGAGGATGCTTTTGTGACGAAGGAGAGGGTAAGATGCGCTAACGTTACGCTTAATAATGGCCGACGATTGCGAAAGCTGCATCACACGGATAACGCGCCGAGTTATTCTAGCGTTATTTTTTTCTCTTTCTCTCGCTCTCTCTCGCTTTCTGTCTTCGTTTTCTTTTACTTTAATTGCGGCTATAATGCGCGTCTTTCGTCAGTGTTCCCGGAAAAAGTGTATACGTGTGCGTGTGTCTTTTATAGCACATTATTCATTGGATAATTTCTTTTGTTGTACGTTTGATAATGGGACTACTACGAGCTGACTTTTTCTTAGCTTCGATAAGAGGTGTTGACGACAGACTTTTTTATAATACGCTAAGCTTTTTCGCTTTTTTATATAGAAGAGTTAGAGATTGACGTAAGAATTGGATTAGTAATAATTAAGTACTGCTAGAGAGACAGTAAAGTAGAGGTAATTAAATTAAAAACTCTTAATGCGTAGCTTACCCCCTTTTTTAAATGATTGATCATTTAAATCTCGAACGAAAAATGGTCGGTTCTATCTTACAATTGTCAGCTACTGCTTTAGCGAGTACGAATTTCGAAAATCCTGATTGATTACTCTACATTTTCAATAACGCAAGATAAACGTTATCGTTGCAAATTTTCCTTTGTTATACAATGGTTTCACGGCCTAACGGCTTGTTACGGTACGTGCATTCGTGATCGAAAAGAAGAAGAAAAAAAAACGGAGCTAATAGCCTTACCTCTACGAGTACAATTATCAGCATTTATCTTTTTCATTAATGCAAACTTTCGTATCTCTAGGCATAAATCAACACAAACAAAGATTTGCGATCATTTTTAATTGCAATAATCGAAGGCCGATGAAATCCCGTGTACAGACCTGCACACTATACACACTAGATGCTCGCTTAACAGCTTTATTGCGTCATCAAACATATCATTTCTCATACCTTAAGTCTCCCCGAATGATTGATGCCGGCGTTTATTTCTCGCAAAAATTCAATGAGCCTGCTTTATTAAAAATTCATAAATCAATATCAAATACCTCGTCCAAGGCCAATTTTCCATCGGCCCTTTTCCCTTTCTTTCCACGAATAACTTGAAAAAATAATCAATATCCGCCGAAACAATCGAGCTTTCCAAGCGGCTCACATAATCCGTCATGACAAAATGCTTTTGTATAAGCAACTTTCAAGCCCGCGGCGAACAATACGATCGGCCCTTAACAATAAGCGAGGTACTTATCCTCCCATTCGCTCTGCAACGTGTTCCCTTAGCAAACAAAGTGCGAGAAGCTGCACGTGAATCGCCGTAGTTTGTTTTGAAAGCGATAATAAAACCGTAATAGCGTAGAACAATAACCGGCTGTCCTCCCCCTTCTTCGCCCTCTCCCCCGCGCTCTCTCTCTCTCTCTCTCTCTCTCTCTCTCTCTCTCTCTCTCTCTCTCTCTCTCTCTCTCTCTCCCTTTCTCTCACTCTCCCATTCTGCTTTTACCAGATAAATCTGACACAAGCACCTATTAACGGCGCAACTGGCCGTTGCATAATCAGCTGCTGCAGCAGTAGCAGCAGTGGCAGCAACTGACCGACCCTCGCTGGGATATACACATATAGCGTGGCGTAAGTGCTGTTTAACTCTTTCGCCTGAATGACCGGCAAATGAAACAACGGAGTCAGATACGTCGGGCTACAGCTTTTGTTTCTCCTCCCTGACGTGCCTGCTGCTGCTGCTTTTTGCAGCCTCTCTCCCTCCTTCTCTTGTGTCTGCGTGTGTACATACTCAATATATCCTCGACTCGCGGGTGCTTGTTATGTACTTGAAACAACGACGTCAGCGTCTGTTGCACTCTCTGTCAAACTCTCTGGCCGACTGGTAATTTAGAGCTACCATTATGTCGGGGGCCCCTGGCCTATCGCCACTGTTTGTAAATATTCATTGGGTTATTGATTTCCATTAATTTCCAGCGGCGCAGCTCTGATTTATTATCGCTAAACATGTCTTTCGCGTATTTCCTGCGCGTGTTACATTTCCACCCCGCGCGTATCTCTATCGTTTTGCTTATTGACGAAGTAATCGGTCTCATAAATTTTGCCGATTGTATACACTCTGGGATGCGCCGGTTACGCAACAAAAGTCAAGATCCCTCGCTTGTTTACCTCGCTCCTCCACTTTTTCACCCCGGTATGTTCCCTAACCAGCCCCCTCTCCCTTTCCAATAACCATCCCAAAAAACAAAGAGTCGCGATGAGAACAGAGGCTTGCCAATCAAAGCATCTATCCAGACGTATACGTTTCAATCGATCGAGCCACCCAACGACTCCTCGCCGTTGAGAGTTGGTCTAAAAATAATAGCCGATCCCCCGACGTTTGGAGGAGGGCAGGCAGGGGGCTGCAGGAGGGGGCATCGCTCGTACGCAGGCAGAAAACAAAGGAGTCGATCTCTACCAACAGGCTGGCCTACAGACGAGCGAAAAACGCCGGCGTGCGGGAGAGCCGCCGGGGGATCCTGGGGGCGAACGAACGAGGCCGCGGGAGGAGAAGGAAGACGGAGCTTAGTACCAGAGTGGAGCGCTGGCCGCGTAACCTTGTGTGTAGACCGCGGCGAATATATGCGCCGGCTCCGACTTATATGGCTGTAGGGGCCCCCGCCAGAATATGTATACGTATGTGCGAGATGCGCCGCCGCCGCCGCCGCCGCCGCCGGACGCTTCGGGCATGCCGAGGCTCTCCGGCCGCTCCCCTTTCTCTCTTTCGCGGCCCTGGCGCGCGAGAGAGAACTGCCGCCGCCGTTGCTGTGTGTAAATATATCCCCTGCCGATTTTTCTCTCTTTCTGCGCTCTTGGCTACATAAGCTTTCTGCTACTTGCAGCTTATGTGCTCGCCGTGTCGACATTTTTGAAATCTGGAAAAGATGCTCGTTACTAATGGAACGCTCTTTGTCACACACATATACGTTGATTATTGTCTTTGGACCTGGGCGTCCCTGATTTAATATCCCCGTGTGATTTTCTCGCTTCCTTCATCTCGGCCATAACGACACAGGCCATTTGTTCGCTGGAGCACCGGTGCACCTTGGGCTCTGTGTGCGCGAGCGCGGCTGCAACGGCCTCAGGGACAGAAGAGCGATGAATCGGCTGCACACGACACTTAGGGTTCGAGGAACGCGACTGAGGTCGCGGAAGAGAGAGAGAGAGAGAGAAAGAGAGTTTCAATAACTTGCGAACGACACTCGGGGCGATTTTTAGCATAAGCCCACGTGTATATTTCCGTGATTTACGACCTACTGAAAAAGTCTCGATATACGCACTGCAGCGATCTTGTGTACATTTTTTTGCCAATTCACAGAGCCAACACGTGCGTTATTTGTCAAATTTAATAGTTCGACTTGTACGCGGCTAGAGTAATGCGTTTTCGCAAACGCTTTTAAGAGTCTATCGGCTTTATTCTCTCTCTCTCTCTCTCTCTCTCTCTCTCTTGCGCGCGTGTACTCGATGGGGGCATATGTGAAGTTGTGCATATAACGATAACGTTATTCATGAGCACCTTATGGCCGAGTGATCTGACGGGAGAAAGAAAAGGTAATAATGCGCGCATAGCGGGCACACACAGAGAGCGAGCTGCGCAATTGCGACAAGCCGTCGGCTTTGTGCGCGGCTGCTGTAACAGCCTCTCGGCTGCGCGCACGCCGCTACTGTTGATAAGATCGAAGAACGAGGTCGCCCTTTACGCTGCCGATTAGCTTCTAATTCGTTTTCTCTACGTTTGCGAGTAAAAACGTGCCGCGAACGGGGGAGGTGTCTGTGTGGGTTATCGGCTCGGCCGATCGGATCCGGCGCATTTCTGTACGTATATACATAACTAGTGTATTGCTTAATGCAACTACACGGCGATATCGTGAAATGAAGCAGGAGTTGAGAAAAAGGGCGAATAATCAAAGGCGTTGCTCGAGTGTACGTCGAGGGGAGAGAAGTGAAAACGGCGCGATTAAAGATCCCGATGATCTCACGTCCAAAGAATGTCGCTCTCGCCGGCGCAGTCATGGCCGCCTCTGCCCCTGTAAGTCTTCGCCGAAAAGCGACTCCCTCTCTATCTCCCTCTTCCAGCGCGTCCATTGACTCCGAGACTCTCTGGCCGGTTCTATGCAGTTTAGTCGAAAGGTGTGCGTACGTGTGCGCGCGTGTGGGTGCCTTTTTTTTCGGCGGACCCCAACACAATCCTAGCTTAGTCGGCTTTTTTCGGAGCTGCAGAACAGCGCGCGTATCCTCCCCGAGAGCCGAGAGCTCTTCGTTTTTGTTTTGTTTTTTTTTTGTTTGAGGCTGCTTTATTAGAAAGTATAATGCGGCCGCTTAATGCAATCGAAAATAATAAAGAAGAGGCTAACTTTTGGGAAAACGATTATTTTTTTTGTGGGTGCTGTTTGTGCCCGGTGTTGATGATACGAGAAAAAAAATTGGTTGCAGGAAAAAATCTATATATAGACATGTAGACGTATAGTTAATTGAATAGGATAAAGTGGCGATAAAATACACGCTCGACTCGATTATTAAATTCGTCCAGAAAGTGCGTTGATATAAATTGGAAAGGAAAATCAAACGAGCGCAGTATCAGTATAAATTCGAATTCAATGACATTACGTACGTGCAAGCGGTAAACAAAGATAAATTCGTTCTTACAAAACACTCGTAACACGAAGGAAGGAGAATGTATATATCGTTATTACGAAAGCGCATCGGTTATCATGGGAGACCGATAGCTCGACCACGACGAACATTGTTGCGCCCGAGAGAGGTGAGACACTGACCGAGGAATCTCACCTCCAATGCAACAACGAGATGACGTGTGCAAAGCAACAAAATAAGAACAAGTAATGCCGGTTTTTGAAATGATAGGACAAGTGTAGTGCATACAGAGAGATAGAGAGAGAGAGAGAGAGAGAAAAAGAGGGAGTGGACGAAGGGACAGGAGGCGGAAAAGGGGGTAGGGGCTCCCGCCGGCGGATCTCACGACAATAATAAATGTTACTCATCGCGGATAAAGGCTGCCCTCGGTATTCCCCCCCTCCTTCCGCGACGATTGCGAAATTGCCGTGAATCACGTCTGACCCGTCGGCCTTTTACTTTAGTTTCATTTTTTCTTGCGCTTTCTTTCGACTTTTTTCCGAGCGAGCTCATTTTCACAGCAGATAATCGATGCAAATTCGGAAAATTTAAGAATTTTGGAATGATTTCGATAAGTGACGATAAAAAACAAACAAATTCTGCTGCTCGATGCAGCTCAAAATATATGATCGCCCGATAATAAGACAAGGATCGGCTGATTAAAAAATTCAAACACGTCTGTTACTACTGAAAAACACATTGTTTCTAAATTAAAGCTCGTCTCGGTTGTCGAACAAAAGATTTCGCTTCTCTCTCTCTCTCTCGCACACGACTTGACATTCAACGGCCCATAAAAATTCAATCAGCCGAAACAATGGATCTTCATAATTATTGCATAAATAAAAATCGGCCAATTAGCAAGGAAATGTAAAAGGCAGCGCAAGCCGCTCGAAAATAAAAAGCTCCTCAACGATATCGGGTAAATAAAGATTGAACTAAAAGAAAAAGAAGAAGAAGAAAAAGGTAACTATAACCGACAAACAGGATATGGCCGATGTGCAGGGTGATTCGATTCGCGCCGGTGAGGGAGTAGCAGAGAGGGATGGGGGAGAAGGAGAGAACGATCCAGAGAGCCGAAGAAGCACAAGCGCGCATAGTCGCACGATGGCGATGTGTGTTCCGAGAAATCTGTCGCGCTTCGTGACCTTTCGTACTATACTCGCATATACTCTCGGGGCCCCCGTCTATCCCACGTATTCACATATACGCGTCGCCCGCGCGCGAAACTCGAATTCGACGCGCAGTGCCGAGAAGAGAGAAGCAGGAGGAAGAGAGGAGGTGGTGAGGATGAGGGAGCGTCGTTGGAGGACGGTTGCGCGAAGGAGGGAGGGAGGGCTACAAGCCCACCGGCGGAACGGAGAGAGAGAGAGAGAGAGAGAGCCAAGAGAAAGAGAGAGACGAGAGCGGCCGATTAAATTGCGCAGCTGCGGCTCGTCGGAGTCGTTGCACGAACGACCTTGAAATCGACTCCCCGATAGGTACATAATGGACGCATATAGCCCCGAGCGCGAAATTTTTTTTGCTCCTCTCTCGGTCGCTTTCTTGGCCTCCCCCTCTCTTCCTCCCTCCTAACCCCCCCCCCCGCCCTCCACGCCTCCCTGGCTTCGTGCTCTCTCGCAGTCTCTATCCTTCCTCCGGAGCGGCAGTTGCGAAGTTCGATGTCATTGCCACTCGTAATCGTAATTATCGCCTGGGCCCCGCGTGACGAATCGTCACCGCCGGCCAACGCGCGTACACGAGAGAGCGCGTAGCCCGGCGATTATGACTTTCATTAGCCTTCTGCAGCTCTTGAATGCCAGCTTCAGTCTCGATCGATGTGTTTGTGAGTATACAGATAGCCGGACGCGCGCGTGGGCGTGAGCCGATAAATTGCGTGTTCGCGCGAAAAGTGTCGCTTCGAAGAAGAGCGACCGGCTGTAATTGATGCAAGAATCGACGAGCTGACGAGAGGAATTTGTCGAGCGTTACGTTGTTATGCGCGCAGCCGCTCTCTTTCTGGCCTTCTCTCGTTTTAACCGACAGATTTTATTTTCGAGCCGACGGTGAAAATTTCTATTTTTGGGAGTTTAATCAAATGCGAAAGCTATTATCATCGCTGATTAGGCTGCGAAATAATGAATCATCCCGACGGAGTAATCGACGTATCGATCGCCGAATGATTATAAATACACGAGAAGCTATGTATAAATAGACGTGATTTATGGGACTACATTGTATCGCGAGCTTGCAAGCTCTCTCCCACTCCTCTATCAGTTCAACCTGCGTCTCTCTGCTCAACGTCGAAAAGTCGGATAATCATAACGTGAAAAGTCGAGCAATCTATCTCGGGCCATCAGCAGGAACAACAACAAAAAAGCGGTCTAGAGCTGTCGCGCTGGGGGAGAGAAAAAAAAGCTGCGCAGCAGTAAACTTTTACGAGAGCCTCTCCGAAGAGCTGCAGCAGCATAGGCGCAAAGGCATCAGCAGCAGCACTGCGGCCCGACAACAATAATATTATTCAACTCTTTTTTACACTGCCACGGCGCTCCTCGGCTCGACCTTCGCCGAGGTCTATCAACCCGTGTTTTTCTCGCCCGCGCGCGATTGCCCCAATCCTCCGCGCAAAATACATCGACAAAGCGCCTCCTCTCGCTCTCTTCTCTCTCTCTCTCTCTCTCTCTCTCTCTCTCTCTCGCCCCAACTCCCACCATCTTGCATGCCTCTTGCTTTACGTAAAAATAATAACAGCCCGTCAAAAAAGCCAAGCTCTCGTATAGATACCTATACGAGTACACGAAGAGTGTACGTGTGGCTCTATAACACGCTCGCGAATGTTTGCTCGCCCGTCGAGGATGAGGCGCTTGAGTGGTAGAGGGGAGGAATGGAGAAGGAGAAGGAGGAGTATGGGGGGAGGTCGGCGGACGGACTGGCGTGGGCTTACGCGATAGAGCAAGGTGCAACGCTCGGGAGCGTTGCACAAACAGCCGCCTGGCCGGGCCGTCGTCGGGCGCTCCCGGCTGCGGCGGCGGCAACAGCCAAGGTCACCCGGGTAATGTCCCGATGCCCCCTATGCAGGACAAATTCAGCGCGCCTCTCCGAAAGCTCGCCCCGCCACTAGGCCCCCCTACTCCTATCGTCGCCGGCCGGCTGCTCCCCTCGACTCCCCCCCTCTCACTCTTTCTCGCTCGTTCTCGCTCTTGTGTGTGGCTATGCACGCCCGTGAACCCCGCACACAGCGCTAGGCTTCTGCCGAAAGAGATCGATTCGGGCGAGCACGGAGAGACTCGGCCCAGGCGAATCACCCGACTGTATTTTCGGCCTCGAGTTTAGCCAGCCGACAGAGCTCTGCTCTTCTCTCCCTCCCTCCCGTTCTGCCTGGAATTGCTAGAGCGGTCTGGAGCTCGCAAGGGGATGCAGACACGGTCCGCTGAATGGAAGATTTGCTTCGGCGCTCAATGGGCTTAATTAACGATTGCTTAGAGACGCACGCCAAACAATGACGTAGACGAGAGCTTTTTTTAATTTTATTTTGCCTTGCCTAGCGTATTTTTGTCGTAGTGTGCTTTTACACGTATACCTGTAGGCCCCTTTTCTTTATTACGCGATTATCTTGGACAAATAAGCTTTTGTTTGCATGCAAATCGATGATTTTATTTATATGCCGCTGATAAGAGCGAAATGTAGTGCACGCGCGGCTTCGTAAACAACGTTATACAGGTATAAAATTGCGCGCGCACGTATATAGCCACACTCACTCGCTCACAGAGAGAGAGAGAGAGAGAGGCGGACATACTCGCGGACGCGCGTCGTCTTTACATTTTTGCGCAGCATATTGAAATTCCGTAGAGCGATATAATACATTTAATATTCAGGAATTACGTCTTGATATTATTCGCACGTAACGCGCATAAATGCATAGCGCAGGCCCCGACATTCATTTCGGTGTCCATTTATTCATACCTTTCATATTACAATATAATTGGCTGCGCCTTATTCCAACAGCCGCATCCCCGAGCGAGTGAGCCAAACAGGCAGCGGCAGTACAGCTGAAATCGGCTTTTAAATGCGAAACGACGCTCACCGAGATTACATCGGCCTAGTCCAACCGGCCGAGTCTGACGCTTCCACGTACATTGGCCGCAGGCTATCCTATACCGCCGACTAATATCACCTTCTTATCTTACCACACATGGCCAACCCTTTGCGTCTCCCTTTGCATCTGCTGTATGTATATAAACGCGCATGCAGATCGCTATCTGGCTATTCGCTAATCCGCGCTCGGGGGATTTGTAAGGATAAAGCCGCACCCCTGGGCACGCACGTGTGCACCCGTTTCAATTTCTTTCACGAGACGCGCGCCACTTGCGCCTGTAACCAAGCCGAAAGTTTTTCCTCTCGAGTATTTTTCCAACCAGATAACATTGACATTGAAATTATGTGCATTTGTTTTTCTTTTTCCTTCTCTTTTTTTCTCTCAATGTGTGATCAGTGGATTTGAAGCTCGCTTGGCAACCTGTAATTGCATTTTCGCGGAAGCCCGACTCTTTCTTTTAGTTTGCAATGTTTAGCTTACTTTTTCCGCTCTCCCACTCTCGGCGAGGGGATTTGGCGTTCGCGGAATAAGTGTAAAAGCGCTGATTAAACAGAAACCCCTGTAAATTTGGAATTATCGGGACTTTAAGTGCAACACACTTATCGAGTGCGTGTTTAATTTTGCACGTTTGTTATAGCTGATACCATACGAGGGTACACATCTGCCGTACTTACGTAAATAGAGTTCAAAGAAATAAAATCGACACGCGCAAAAACCAATCTGAAAGACACGAGTGCTGCGGAAAAGCCGTGGCTAGTCCACTTGTTCTTTCGCAGAGTCAGGGCAAGGAAAACAAAGAGAGCTTTAGCCGAGCAGTAACAATTACCGCCGACGCCTCGTTCCGGCTTGTTGAGCGCGAGTAATCGACGTTCGTTCCAAACATCTCTCCCTCTTTCTCTCGGCACTTGCGCCGGGGTCCACCGTCAACGACCTAATGAGCCGCCGTTTTAAAGCATTGAAGTGCCCACTTCAAAGTGCGCGCTCGCAAATGGCTCGTACGTGTGTACAAGTTGGCCGGGATAATGCGGGGCAAAAGGGTCGGTAACGAGGGAGAAAGTGAACGACCAAGGGAGAGATATCGGTTAGCGGAGCCGGATCGTTGCCCGCGAACCTACTGTAACGGCCGAGGGCCAGTCGGAAAAAAGAGAGGTGTTACGTAACCCCCCCCCCTTCTCCCACCGGCTATTTATACGAGTACTCGCCCCCTCTAGAGCGACGTGCAGATCGCGCGACTGCGAGAGCGACCGATTATTTATAAGTGCCAATGGTATCTTTGGAGACGCGGAGCTTTGCCTCTTTATTCCCTCGACCTGTCGATCCGATAGGATTGAGTACGAAAGCGAGAACGTGATGCTTATGGTAAAATAAGAACGTTAAAGATATCTCGCTGATCTTTTCCTTAAATGCAGCCATTTTTTTGTAGATCGAGGAAGGAAAAAAGGACGATCGGTGTGTCTGAATATAAAGACACACACGAGACTTGATTTACGGTATCGAGAGATGTGTAATACGTGGCTCCTGCAACGCCGGAAGCAATTAGTCACGCGGCAAGGCATTTCGGGCTAGACGGATTGACGTTAGGGCCGGGAAGAGGCAAATCGAAATGAATTTCGCGAAAAGCAGCGTCTCATCGCCACGTCGCGGCTTGGCGACATTCGCGGAATTCTGGACCACCCGACGGACGTAAGCCAAAAGTGACGATCGAAAACAGGGAAATTTTGCCAAGTTGAGAATCTGATGAAATTAAATGAACAAACAAAGGAGGGATTTCCCACGCCCAGGTGTATGATGCGCTACGCGATTACGTATCGTATCGAGCGTTGGAGGTTGATTCGCCTTCTTTTTTTTTTCATTTGACGTCAAATTTTGACGCGAGAGAATACCGTCACGTATTCTAATAAGGCTATTCTCCGTATCACATCAAAGACGCTATAAAGCGCAAAGTAAGAATGACTAATTAATTTGATATACTCGCAAATATCGTTGCCAATAACGTTGAATAACAAAATGCAACGTTTATTATACTTATTTAACATTCGGCTCTCTCGATGCAATAACAAGGAACTGCATATACTTTAATCAGCTCTCTCGAGATACACGCGTTATCTCTCGCGAATTATTGCATCACCTTTCGAAATACCTATCTCTCTTTATCCCTCGCCGAAATATCATCGCGTATATTCACGGCTATTGGCTTGCCAACGCCAAGAGACCGGGGAATAAAAGCAAACTTTTCGCAGCTCGCAAATATCTCGGTCCGTTATAAATCTAAACTGCGGCTCATCGCGCTTTTCTTACATAACAGCCACTCACACTATAAAGCCCTGCCTGACGTACGTGTACATCCATATCAAGCGGTTACAAAATAACAGCTCAAAACAATTAGAGACACATTCACCTCGATTGAATAAATCCGATTTTATTCAGACGCCATATTAGAGGACACGGGCTCACTCACAAACGATGAGCTTGCGAAACTCTAAAGAAGCCGGCTTTGTGTCTTGATCCCGTGTGTCACGCGACGCCTATACACACACACACACACGTACATAATCCACTCGCGAATTTCGTAAGCGGCATCTCGCTCTGCCGGTCTTTATCGGTGAGCGCGCCCGCTCACCTCGTTTTATGTGTCGGCAGCGGGTCCCCGCGATTGATTTTGCGCAGCAAGCTTGATATTCCACAATCGCTTGACTCTATACACTTTGCGCTTTTTTTCATCGAGCGCGCATTGTTTCGCATCCCCCTGAAGCCTACCCTCCTTTTTTACAGGTTACGAAATTGACGAATGATTGAATCGTGGACTTTATCACTTTGTTCATGGGGAAACAACCTGACCACCACGAGCTGTTTTTCTCTTGTGCAGTGGAAAGTCCCGGTCTGTGCGGATTTAGCGAAAGGTCGGGCGAATAATCGAGAAGCCGAGGCTGGATTTTGCGCGAATGAACTATGCTTTTCGCGCGAGAGTAGTCGACGAGGCTATTTTTGTGCTGGTCGACCGGCCGTGCAGCTAATAACTCGACGATGCGTTCCTGAACGAGCGACGACCTCATATTCGCTAACGTCATTCCCAATCTACCAACCGATCACGTTTCTTTCCAGTTTAAAACGAATGGCTTTTTCATTGTTTTTTTTTCTTCTTCTCTCGGGCTACTCTGCTAATAAAATAATATTCTTTCATTTTGATTGGAGTGAGTATGCTAAATGTCTAAATTATTTTATACTTTCAACTTGTCTGTGCTCGAATCTTAAAACTAATGTAAAAAGATTAAATTAGTCTGAGAATGATATTATTTTAATTACACTTGTAACGTTATACCCGTTAGATTAATTATCTGAAATTGATCATTAATGTTCAACATTACGAATAGAAAACATTTTATATTCCAATGAAATTCTTCAAAATAAACAAGCCGAAAAGCTCGCTAAAATTATTTTATCCAACTTAAATAAACATTCGAAACGATATAAAAATGTTTACAAGATTAAAAATACGAAAAAAATGTTCTAATTTTATTACACCGACGCGTATTTTATTCTCACGACGAACTCGACTTTAACTTTGCAAATTTCGAGCAGCCCAAGACAAACAAGACAATGACATTTAAATTACGTTATAATTGACGTTCAATTACACTTTATCGGAATATCACCGGAGCTGTATAATAACCTTGCATTAAAAAGTAATTAGCCCCAGGCCTATCGTACTTGTTCTTCTCATAATTTACAATTTTTAAAGGCTAACAAACAAAACTCTTAGTCGTTTCCCCTACAACGACACCTCAATCGTCTAACTGATTGAATCGTAAAAGCTCGCGGGCTCGTCAAGAAAAGCAGAGCGTGCCATAACCCGAGCTCTTTTGCCCTTACAACACAGACCATTGCTGAAAATCAACCTAATCAACGGATGGACGCTTTAATCCGGCACTTTATGCAACCATAAAAGCGACTCTCGCCCCATCGTGACTACTCAATCCTCCCAGCGAGTGCGGAGCAGTAAGAGCCACATCTGCAGTGCAGAGTAATACGCAAGAGAGAGAGAGAGAGAGAGAGAGAGAGAGAGAGAGAGAGAGAGAGAGAGAGAGAGAGAACAAGGCGAGCAAGACACGAGTCCTCTGGTAATTAAATCGAGGGGGCCCTGTTAGCCAACTGCCGATGTGCAAAATGTAAAAATAAAAACGCGCAAAAAAAGTCAACATTGCAAAAACGAGGCTACGGGGCATCATCGACAATGTCGACCCACGGAATCATAATCCTCTTTCGGCCTCTGTGTCGGCATATACACGCACACATACACACACACAGATAGTTTGGCGCGTTCGCAGGTTCAAGGGGCTGACCTTGAATTGTCACTGACCTGTCCTCGAGCCCGCCGAGAGCGAGAGTGGAGCAAAAGAACGCGCGCCAAAGCCGTGCGCGCGCACGCATGCCTCCCCCTCCCTCCCGCCCCCTTTTGTCCCTCCTCTGCCTTCTGCTCACGTGTATACGCTCTGGACTTGTGTGCGCACAGGCTCGGTAATATTGATGCCTCGAAAACGAGAAGCGACTGATGGCGCGGGGTAAGAGGGAGAGAGAGGCGGGAACGATCTTTAGCTGACCTTGCTTTGTCACTGACCTGTCCCAGAGCCGACGACTACTATACGCCTAGCACTGCTCGCTGATGTTTTTGTACGGGCATAGCGAAAATCTGCGAATGTATGGGTATGTCGGCGATTTTTCGTCCGCAGGGTTAGAGCTATAGTAGCTCATGCTCGCTCTCTTGGAGGCTATTGCAAGGATTTGAAATAGAAAGGGAGAGTCGAGAGAGCCTGCGCTAGTCTGGACCCTTTTCAACTGTAGATTTGCTATGTGTTGCTCCGCGCTAAGTGTTTCAGAAATTCTAACAGGCGTTCCTGTGCGTATTTATTTGTTGCAGCGCAACATTTTGAAATCTAGAGAGTCGGGTATTTTGCAAGAAAGTTTTATGATTGAAAAAAAAACAAGCGTTATTGCAAACGATTAACGTATTTTTGTAATAATAGCTCGATATATCTGTGATCGCGTAATTGCAAAGAATAACATTACTTAATCGATTTCTCAGGGAGAAATAATATTTCTCGCAACAATTATCCACGAATAATTAGTAGCGCGAGTTATGCTCGTTTACGATGCTTCCACGTACACTGGAGAGTTACCAAAGCGAGGTACGACCACACATGCATCATGTATGAGTGCAATAATTTTTCAAGTCGTTATACTACAGTGAAATAATAATTACTTACTTAGCAGGTGATTATATATATTTTTTTTCAAGAAATTAGAACAAAAGATTGGATTAGCTATACTGATGTATGATGATTTAACTAAAACGTAAAGTGTATCATCCATTAGATAGATCGTCAGATACTGTATCAATTGAAAACATCGCAGAAACAGTTTAACCAACAACGATAATCTACATTTCAATTTCACATACGCATTATTATAGTTCCAAATAATCCTTATCTATTACTCTGCATGAAAAAATGTTCACTCTACTAAGTTTCATAATTATATCTCTTCAACAGGCCGAGTAACTTGCCGAGAACAGTTTTTTTTTCACAATAAAAAGGCGAATTGAAGATAACACGAGACTCCTCAACAAGTTATCGTTAATTTGCTTATACAACACAAAAAAGAAAGAGAGAAAAAAGCGTTACTTCGAAAAAAAGAAGTCATAGAAGGCACACGATACATATTCAGGAAAGATTATTCACGAGAGAGTGCGTCACTCGGCACACCGACTTCTACGTGAGTCACTCATAAATCGATATACCTCCAGTAAATATAAATATTATATACTCTCCTCTCGTACAGCTTTTCTCGATTCGGTATTTTATGCTACCTCCAAAAATAAAGAAAAAAGACGTTAAGCAAAGACGACAGATACTTGCGTATCTCGATAATCGCGTTTCGAGCAGACGAGTTCATTGACAAGTTACTATAGGTCGGCTTATAGATCGAGATAGAAAATAGCGTCGTCCGTCGCGAAATAACAAAGATTCTTGCGACAAGTTTTTTTTCTTGACCGTCTCAGTAGAGAAGCCAACTGCGGTCTTTAACAAAACTTTTCCGCGGTCGTTTAAATTTTTTGTTTATTATTTGCGCCGTTGACGTACGCGAATTTTACGAAGTAACCAAATCGCACGAATTTCGTGATTTCTAGCAATTTTTCCAAAATGACCAGCAGGCCCGTTGCCGAGCGCAGGTGAATCATCGGGAAAATTTAGTGAATAAGCGACTGTGCGTCGCCGTCGTTATGCCCCTCGACTATAAGCTGATGCGGTCGTCGCTCTAAGGCTCGGCAGTTACATACTGCTGACGCACTTGTACGAAAGCATTGCTCTTTTTTCAGCCAACCGCAAGCCATACGTAAAAAAATAGACCCCGATTAAATAATCAATTCCCCTCTTTCCTAACATCACTCGAATCAGTTCGCCAAACGTCGTCTTTGCTGCCTACAGCCGAGCATCCCTCATTAAATCCCCACATTTTCCCACGTGCACAAATACATATCCAAAGCTCAAGCTTGTCGCAATTCATTAGCAAAACTAATTACCGTCGAAGACTTATGCGAATTTATTGTACGCAAAGCAGTAGTCGCGCGCCTTGCTCATCGCGAAACCCGTAAACAGTCAATTAAGCCAGAGTTTACGATCAATAACAATTAGCGAAGTGTCTTATTAGCCGACGCGCCTCCTCCTACTCCTCCCCGCGAGCATTAGCTCTTCGTCGGGAAAGTTCTTCCGCGACCAGTTTCGACGACGAGAGATTATCGTCGAGAGCCGGACGGAAGAAGGGGAGGAAAAGGAGGCAGGGGTATTTCGTCCTGCGCATGGAAAATTAATTAGAGCTTACCGGGTGGATCGGCTGCCGAGTCGTCGGACAACTTGCCAAGCGACACCAGCTCGCAAGCTCAACTTTTAATGTCCCTCCCCTTCCCTCCCCTGTATCTCTCCCTCTCTCCGCTTGCGCTTGTCTTATAGAAACTTCTATATATTCCACGATGCCTGGTTATCAGCAGTCACGCTCGACCCGACTCTCCGGAGATTCCGTAAAAGATAATCGCGATATATCCGTGCGTTCTGATAATTATCGTAGGTTGTTATTGCATAACGCAACGAAGAACACGCTGATACGTTAAGCGCGTGCACTACCGAGCTACGCCTACGTTCGATATAGAGAAGTTTTTTTTATACGCCGAGAGTTGAATTAAAAATCGAACTCTATAAGTTAGCTCGAGGAGGTAATCCGTTTAGAAAGGGCTGTACGGTTAATAACCGGCGATTAGTCTATTTAAAGAAATAACAAGTGCAATAAGTCGCGAAGAGAGAAAGAGAGCTTACAATGCAACAAAGCCCGGGGCCCGCAGGGAAACACGGGCGTGAGGTGATGGAGAGGTGGGTGGGGGAGAAGGATAAGAGAGCGAGTCGCGTTGCGTCCACGTTCACGTGTATTATTGCATATTTGCGAGTCTCACGTGGACTTCGCACGAGACCCGCGGAGGTCGTTGAGTCACTGTCATCGGCGCCGCTGGTGAGCTTGCGAAACGCCGCGAGCCACGCGCCGGACCGCGTAACCGCGCACTCAACCCTCTTAGCTGGCGCGTCACGTGGTTTGCTGAATTGAACCTGGCAAAAAGTGCTGGAATGAACGACTTGCAATTCCCCGGATGCCGACTTTGCTAGATTCGGATGGAGAACGTGATGGGAATGTGGCATAACCCTCTTGATCAACGTGAACAAGGTATAATTGTTTTTATGGGTAAGGGATACTTGTAAAGTATTTCGTCAAAATATTTACAAGTTTTCAATAATTGCTCTTGGTGATAATGTTTACATGGGAAGAGGGGGATCAAACAATTAATTAGGTTACATTTGTTAGTCTAAAACCTTTAGCTGATAGCGATTGGTAGGGTAATATTCTGTCGATCAAGACACATTAAGACTTTCAACCCTAATGCGATCGAAAAATATATGTATCGCTTTTGAGAATTGTTGATAGACCTGACTTGTTTGAATTGAAACAGAATTTCAATAAAGGGGTTTTGTACAAATGTTTCCTATGATCTCATTTGGCAATTCATTGAATTGTTTTATTTTCAAATAAGCCTCTATTGTCAAATATTACATTGTTCATTCAAAAGGGAATTATTATCCTTATATAAGAGAGACATAAAGCTAGTCTTAACGAGAATTTAATTTTATGAACAGTTTAGAGTCACATTGCAATAGCACGTGAAATCAGCGATGTAATCTGAAAATTATTTCATCGAGGAATCAGGTTTAGTTTGTTTAATGCGTGTAATTGATTATAAGGTAATCAAGATAACTAAATAATTATGAATTTCTATTTTCTGTAAATTGACAGTTGTATTTTTAATTTTAATAAATTGATTATCTACGCGTTTCATTCTTTTATAAAACGTTTGTCTAATATTTTATTAAAATTATTGTTACTATTGGTCAATCACTTGCTGTAATATAAAATTATCCCATAATACTGCAGTTATTTTTTATTCAGTAATTGTTTATTTACCTGTACGTTTAATAGATGTGTAAATTAATAAACTGTTAACTATTGTGAAGAAAGAATGTGTACCTCTTGAATACTCGGAAAAAGAAAGCGCTGACGTAAAACAACTCAATTTTCATATTTACTAATACATGCACTTTATTGACTCGCCGTTACTTTATAAATGTTATCAAAACGTATCCATGCAATTATTAATGAGCCTTCATTATGCTTTTTCAAGGCATAAAATTACAGACGTATTTACTTTAAGCCTGCAATTACAAACATTTCACTTGTTGAAAATAATCTTCAGTATAATTTAACTTTTTTCCCCCCACTCATTACTTTTTTTCATATCAAATAACACTTAATTAAACATAATTATTTAACCAACGTCAAACATCGAGTCCATCGAAGCGAATGGCAATAAGTTCCTGCTCTGAAAACTTTCACAACTTCCCAAAGGGATAGTCGAGATTGTAAGCATCACCTTTATGATGGGAAATAGTATCGCGAGATAATATTACGCAAGAAGAGTGAGTGATGTATCAGCAAGAGAGTTTCCTCTTATTTATCATCTTTAGACTGCCATTATGTACTGGCATACATCATATAACGTAACTTTCTAAAAGCGCTTGTAATAATAGAATTTCTATTCAATCAATTTTTTTATTCGCTAAGCTTTTTTTCAGTGCGAAATTCGATAGTTTAGTTAGGCCAACCTAGCTGATTCACACTTGTTAATATTGAAATTACTTCAATTTCCAAAACGCTCAACTGCCTCGAATCAAAATAATTAAGCTGATTAACTTTGACGTTTGTCTTATTTACATTAAATAATTAATCATCAAGGTTGATATCTCTGGCGTGTATTATTTACCAACTGCCGCAAGAGCTTTCCGGCTTCCGAAGTTTCTCCGTTACGTCAAATTTCCTCGTTATGTGCTTCGGAATTACTCACGTTGCTGCATCGAAAACAAATTATTTAACTGAAGCTTGAAACGTCTGACTCATTTAATCTTCCTCCAACTATGAGCCCAACGTTAATAGTCCAAAAAAAAAGATCGAGCGAGTCACCCGTATACGTTTAATAATAAAAGAGAAAATAAAAACGCTTTATTTTCGAAATAAACTTCCAGCGATTTCGTATCTCTTACGGTTCAAGGCCAGCGTTAAAATAGCTCGGCGAGCTCGTTAAATCTACCATCGCGACGAAATCTGTCGAGGAAAATATCATCGAGTAGAATAACCTTTTACCCGTAGGTCGTCGTCCTATCGTCAGCTCGGATGGCTCGCGCGACATTGACAGTGAGACTACGCCGTGCGGCGACTATGAGGATTTTCACTCGAGACCGAGAAGAAGTTGGCTGCCGAAGCGTAGAAGTAGGAGTGAGAGTTTTCGCGACTTTTCTAGAAACCTTCCTCCATCGAAATCTACTTGTGGTTTTCTCCTCGTCAAGCCGGTCCTTCTCTCTGCTTTCATCGACTGAGGCGCGAGATTATATAGACGAGTATCCGTTGCGGGAGTAGGAAGTGCTTCCGTTAGAGCCTCTCTCGCCAGGCGTGACCGTGACATAACATCGAGGCGAGCCTCGTCGTTTTCACTCGGTTGACACAACGTCTATATTGGCTGTGTACATTTCTGTCGAGGAACTTATCCAACGGTATGCGAACTTGGGGGGCTTACATCGCGATCTCTCAAGATAAATAACTGGATTTCAGCATAAGTAGCAAGGTGTTACGAACATAAATATTTTAAATTTCGTTGCTTTTTTTTCCTTACTCTGCGCGGACGACAAGTTCGTCCCTCGCAAAAGTCGGATATACGCGAAAAAGAGAGACGCCAAGCACATATCAAATGATAGAGGCGAAAAAAGCCGTTACTATTTACGTAACAGCTTAAATATTCCGGCGACTTTTAAGCAGCGGCACGTAATCAGTGTTGTTTTATCAATTAGAAATTATCTTCCTCGGATTGAAAAATCACAACGACCCAACGTGTATGCTCGTTCGAGAGAGCCTAACAAAGTTTCCCGCCGCTTATAATCGAACTTTCTTTCCCGCGAGCAAAACAAAAATATTGTCAGCTGTGCAGCAGCAGCAGCAGCTGCGCTTAATTAATCCGGGGCCTCGAAAGGTTTCTAATCCGAACTTACACACAGACACATGCTTGCATAGTACACTTGTACATTGAAATTCATCTGATATTTTTCGACCCCCCATCTTAAACCGCAGCGATGCATTCGCAACATTGGTTATCAAATAGTCGTATCGAAACAGAGAAAGGAGAGGGGGAGGGGGCACGAGAATTAGAGGCGTATCTTTCTCTTTCTTTTGTGCGGAGCAAGGGACAGTGGCCTTGCCGCTTTCAGCGACCCACTTTCCCGCGACGCGCTCTTCCTCCGCACTTCGTATACCCGTTCCCCGGACTTTCTTAACAGTTTTGCCATACAAGCGTTTATCAGCTCGCCGTGGCTTGCTTTACTTTTTGCACTTCTCTCGGCGAGCAACGAGCTCGCGACAAATAATTTCACGGGACTGTTATCCGACGCAGGCAAGCCGATCGAAAATCCGGCTGACTTTCGAAGCCGGAAATCGTAGCAGAACATCATCTGCCAATAACCCCGATTATCCGACGACTTTCTACCTTATTTTTCGAGCCCGTACGCTTACGCACACACGCGACTTCGCGTAAGAGGGGGATCTTTTCGGGGTCAAAAACCGCGGCTGACGTGTATACCCGAATCGAGCGATCCTTTTTTTTCCTCTCGAGACAGGAGAAATTCGTGCCGGAATTTCGCTTACGAATATCAGGGGTCTTATATGTCAGGCATATACGCCTCGCCTCGCTGGATGTTTTCACAAGCTTTTTTTCCGGAAATGTCCAGGCGCAATTGGGTTTGCTCAAATGCAAAACGATTTATTCAAGTGACGAAAATTGCCGCGCGCCATTTTTGCTTTTCTCTCCCGGGGGTAAACAGCGATGATGCTGTTTTGACTTGATCAAGGAAAAGATTTTTTTTTTATAACTGCGAGGTGACATTTGTCGAGGGATGCTCGGAACGATGGATAATTTTCATTTTTTTTTTTTTTTGCAAAATAGTATTGAAACTTTTACGTTTAATGTCTGATTATTATTGACTTTCGAAGAAGTGTATTTTCGAGCTTTTACTTAATTATGCTTGGGGAAGTCGCAGGCGGTTTGATGTATTTATACAAAACTGTTACTAAATTATAAAGGAAACGAATGCGCAGCTCACAAATATAGAAAAATCTCGTCAATTTCATATAATCTTTAGCAAGCGTGTGTGCTGGCATTTAAAATAAGATTAACTTTTGAATTTCGTTTAATACATATATTATCTAATTTAAAAAACAGTAGTCTGACCGTAAGTATAAGAAAAGCAGGACGCCTGGATCGTACTTTCTCTTAATTTAGAAATTATGTCAAATTTAGATTTTTACCGAATCACTTGAAGCAGCAATCTTCATGATTTATTTACTAATTAATCTATGTTATTCATTCAATCGTCTTAAATTCCAACTAAAATAACATTCAATTGGATTTGAATCTCAAATTTAGTCCTATACCCAACGAAAAAGTTGAAGTAAAGTTTTCGCGGTAAGGTAGGTACTCCGAAAAATAAGATTGATCGTGTATACGTTTGGAAGATCCAGTCACGGATATAATTATTGATCACTTGCATAAAAGGCTGAAATTACAAAGGAAACGATGGCTAAGAAAAATACACCGAGCCGCGTCAACAGGAGCAGAAAAAACAAACGTCAGAGAAAAGTCAGGCATGTTCAGGTGTCGCTGACCTCGGGTGGAGGGTATACTGCAGCGCGGAAAATTTTCGTGTCGCTTTTTTTTATTCGCCGGTGCGCTCACCTGTACACATAACCCGAGGCTCACGAGGAGCTTGCGTAAGCTGGGACAAGGAAGGCCAATGTGCGCATTACATATAAGGCCGTTTTGATCCAGCAGGTATAGCTAGGCTCGTCGCTGTGCTGCTTGCGGGGGGGGGGGAGGTAGCGAGAGGTTAACCAACGAGGAAACGGCAAATCACGCTGGTTGTCGAATTGTTCGAGAGATCGCTAGACTTCTGGCGTTTTGCCTTTTGCGCGAGAGAGTTGCAGCTCAATTGGAGCGGAAGGAGATTTTAGAAGATATTTCTCTCGGGCGTGCTTTATCGGCTGATGTTGTGCTCGGGTGTTCGTTCTAGAAGTGGAACTTTTTTTTCATGCGTCGATGACGACAATCGGGCGAGAAAACGTTGGCTATCGGTATTATAAATATTTTGCACAAACGATTTTGCTTTCCGTTTTGATACGAGAAAAAACAGCGGGAGAAGAGGAATAACGATTACAATTAAGCAAGGTGAACGGACTGCCGTGCGAGTTATTTGCTGAATAAGAAAACAATTATTTGCTCAGGCTCGAAAGGTATGCTTACTTGGAACTGTTAGACCAAAGAATTTCGTCCTCTTTGAAATTAATCAAAGACGATGTACAACGATCCAATCCACATAGAGTGATATTGGAAAGCTCTGGATCCAAGCAGCTTTATAGGTGTCAGCTCCGGATTCGCAAAACGTCGCTTTGGAAAAATTTACGAGCGAAAGGGGAAAATGAGAGAAAGAGAGTCTAACTCCCGGATGCCGGTTTATATAGGAGATAATTCAGCAGCTGGCTGGCGATGCACCGATCATTAATCGGCTGCAGCGTCCCTAGCGCATTCCCACGTCACGGGCGGCCACGGCGAGCGGTTATGAAATGCGCTTATAAGGCTCTCTCTCGAAGCTTTCTCGTCCCGAAGAAAGTTCCTCCTCCCACTCGCGACGATGAGACGGGAGGGGGAGTGGGAGGGCAAGTGCAACGGCGCATTCGAAAGTTACGCGACTTGGAAATTCGCGCGGGAGAGACCTAGAAATCACGGGGCAAGGGGGGGGGCACGTTTGGGAGTTGAGAAAGAGATGAACAATGGCAAAGTGGCGTTGGAATGACGCGAGGACGCGACGAAAGGGAGGCCCGAAGTTTTAACGAGACTTGCACCGCGCTCTCTCTCTCTCTCTCTCTCTCTCTCTCTCTCTCTCTCTCTCTCTCGTGTGTGCTGTGTGCTGACGCGATGATCGGCTTTCCTATGTCGCGAGCCAAGTGCAACGCTAGCAGGGGAAAGTGCTGGTGTTCCATTTCTTTTTGCCGGGGGAAAAGAGCGTTTGATGGATGTTGGATGCAGAATTTATGGTTTCGCTGTTGCTCGCCTGTTGTTTTCTTTACCGTGTATTTTTTGTTTGTTCGGTTTTTTCTCGCGGGAAAAGGCAACAAATTATGATTCGTGAACTTGTAATTGGTTTATACGAGATAACGTAAAAGAGCGTTGCCTTTTTTTCAATCGATCATACACGAACATGGATATTTTTATGTCGCGTATTTAGTGAAGGCTTTAAAGACATTTGGATAAGATTTGATTTTCCCTCTTGAGAAGCTCATAAAAATAATACATAAAACTAGCGCGAAAGCTGATGATACGATCAATTAATTAATTTTCATTAAAACCATTTTCTTAAAACATACGGAGGAAACGGAATATCCGGTCCCGATAGATAGGAAATAATCCCCAGTCGGCTACTTAATCATTTTAACTCCTTTTTAACTTGGTTCAACTGCTCACATTGTCAATTTAATTACAAAGACGAATAAAACTGCGACCCATATATTTCCTCGGTACCATATAAAATATTCTTCGTCCTTGTCAAATCGCATTTCCATTTCCTTAAACTTCTTTTTTAGCCCCAGACGCCAGTACAAAGTACAATCGTAAATATGTTAAGCTCGATCTAATACGGAGGTTAACGTACACTCGAGCACGTTCCAAGTTATTCAAACGATCAAATCATTAAATATCCGCGTCCCAACTATTATTGCTCCCAGCGACAATTTTACAAATAAGCGTCACATTCGTTTTAATAAATAAAACTTCCTCATTAACCGGGCAATCGAGCCCTCTTGCTGAAACACGCGAGCTTCGCAACTGCCAAGCCGCTTCTAATTATAACAGCCTCTTACGTAACCCTCTCGCTCAACGAGTGTTGACCCCAAATTCACCATCGGCCCGCAAACGCCATATAAATCGCTGGCGGCCATAAATCTTCGTGTCCCAATCGCCGAAAATCAAAGGCTCGATAATCATCAGAATCTTAACCTTCCGTCGCGCGAGCGCGCGCGCACGCTACGAGGTCGTTGCTCGGATTCGAAGCTTGCGACACACGCTTAGAACGAGTAGGCGAGGTTGCGGCGGCAGCAGCTTCCGTCGACGAAAATTTCACACCTACCAACGCGTACAAATACACGCGTTCGTGGCTCGGCAAGAACAGGGTCAACGACTTTCTCCGATTACCGTAGAGCGAAGAGGGTGGGAGAGAGACCGCGCGTGACTACAGGGGCCTCTCCTCGATCCGCCGATTATTTTCTCCTAGCGCGAGTGTCGTCGGCGCCGTTGCCGCCGCTGCGGCTTCCTCCTAAATTACGCGCTATAGCCTTACACTCGGCACCTTTGTCGTCGTGTATCCTCGGACTTTCACTTGCAGTCGGCATTCCGCGCGCTTACCTCCCCTACCTCCCCCGCCTCCCCCCTCTCCCCACGGCCCTCCTCTTCCGCGCTCTATCCGGGAATGCCGTGTCGTTTTTTTTGCATCGACTTTTAAAGGATCGCCTGAATTTTTCCGCAAACGGCGCGAACCCAACCGAAAGCGAATCGTTTCGACGACTCGCCGCGTAAAACGGTTTTTATTTGACTTTTGCAGCTTGCAAAGAGAAAATAGTTCAAAATCAGTGTTCAACGAAAGAAAGCAACGCCAAACAATACGTCACTGGCTTAATCACACGGGCCTCCGTCGAGAGGCACACAGAAAAAGAATCCATCAAAATCGGGGCAGCCGTCGGGAGGAGAACAATGAACAGTGAAATCCAGTAGGCGGCTCACACACGTTCTGTACTTAGCGTAGAGTGCGAGTAATCGCGGCAATTGTGGGATTAGCATCGTCTATCTCCTCCTCTCCCCCACTTGTTGACTCTCCTGCAACGTATAGCTGCACTCTAGGAGAA
Source organism: Anagyrus pseudococci (assembly GCA_030522585.1). Lineage (NCBI taxonomy): Eukaryota > Metazoa > Arthropoda > Insecta > Hymenoptera > Encyrtidae > Anagyrus > Anagyrus pseudococci. The sequence continues at coordinate 45,465 of JAPYYQ010000943.1, forward strand.
AACTGTAACAGAAGGAGGTTGGAAATGTCCCGGAAGGGCAAGAAAGCGGAACGAGCCGCGCCGCCTAGTTACGCGCGCGCAAGCCTAGAGCCTGGCTCTATTATATGCAACGCGAGCGCATACACAGACAGCCGTGTGCTGTACGTGCGCCCACGTTTCACCCACAGCCCCTCTCCTCTGCGACACTTACACGCCTTGTAATCCTTATACCAACAAACCTATTGGTAAAGCCGCGTGGATTTGAGCATCGACGATTTCAATGCACTTCGTCGATTTATTTTGACATTAATAAGCTTTGGATGTTGATTCTGGTAGTCACAAGCCTGGGCGAGTCTGGCTAAAGTCGTTTGAGATTCAATCTTGATTTTCAGGGCGAAAAGAAAGGACGATTGCACGACTTGGCCGGGCGCAGGCGCGTCAGAAGACATCGCTGCCGCGCTGGGGAAAGCAGTAGCCGTCAGCGACTATATGTGTGCGCAGCCTCTTGACGCGAAACGGTAGCGGCGCCGTCGTAAATACACCACGACCCGCTGGGACTTTCACGTCATCCATTACAAGCTTCGACTTTAGCGAATGCTATAGGCCGTGGTCAACTGGATCTCTCTAACAGTGCACCGCTGCTGCACGAAAAACGCGACTACGACTCGAGACCTATTGCTTCCTTTTTTTTTTATTCTCTAGCTTTTCTTTTTTTGTAGCTGTATCGTCGTCGACTTTCCCCTCGGCTTATTTGACATTGGAGCTCGGCGGTGAAAATGCGGGCCTATACGGCTCTTAGACGGTTGGCAAAGGAAAAATTAGATGTGTATGTGTAGTACGGTAGCTAGCTAACTGGCGTTACGTAGTTTAATGGGCTACGCGATGATTAGGTTGACTTTTCGACGGGTGGGCCTGCATTGTTTGGAAAGCCTGGGAATTTATGGCTTATCGGAAGAATAATTGGAGGGGGATAAAAATTTTCTGACAAGCTTTGATTACAAAGTTTTTTGGAAATAACGAGTTTTTGTTGCTTTGAATAATGTTTGCTTGTTTAAACAGTGATTGGCAGATTTGAGAGTACGTGGGTTCAATTATTGCTTTTAGAATATATTTAGAAAATATTGCGTGACGAGCAAAAACTGGAATGAGACACAACACGAGACTAATAGATTATGAATAAACGAAAGAGATAAATTAACAATTGTAATATCGAGGAAAAATAAATATAGAGTTTTTACATTCATATAATTCCAGGTATTTTCTCATCGGTATTGCTAATAATCGCTGAGTTTCATACTGACACATCGTTAACATAATAATTTAATCGCTCGCAAGTATTATTTTATATGCATAAGGCAATACGCATTTGATCGCAAAGCTCTCTCTCTCTCTCTCTCTCTCTCTCTCTCTCTCTTTCTCGGTGCAATAAACTTTTTTTATCAAGTCATTAACCCAAGAATTACCACTTACTCAAATGAAAATTCGCCTCTTTTTTTCTCTCGCCGACTCAAATGTTTTCAATTAAAATATGTACACAGCTTTACAGCCAGAGCACAACAAGCTTGCTTGATTGGCACGATAACTCACATTTTAATTTTTTTATTATATTTACAAGTATTATGCCTGAGCGTATAACGCGTCTCTCTTACTCTCTTTCTCTCTCTTTCTCGATTTGCAAAATTTCCGGAATGTCGTAAAAAAGAGAAGCTGTTCTGCAAACAATTTCAAAGGTCAATGTCAGCTTTTTATTTTACACTTGAATAACCAGCGTCTTATGAATGAACGATTAATAATACAAAGCCGCGATCGCGGTTGTGAATCGTTGAATCACACGCTCGAAACTTGTACCGACCAGAAATGAATGAATTTCGCCTAGTATCTCTCTATTAGACTTTCAAACGCGAGCACAGAGAAATTTCTCGCGAGTGATGCGACGGCGAAAAAAATCCACATACTCAGAGGGGAGCGGTGAAGAGGGAAGTAAAAAGCGAAATGGCGAAACCGTTTCCTCCGGGCGAAGAGGCCGGTTTTATTGGGGCGTTAATGAACGGGCTTGGAGAGGAGGCCTCTCGGAAGGTGAACGTCAAAGCGAGTGTCATTATCGCAGCGTATTGTGCGTGGAAACGAGAGAGAGAGAAAGACATAAAGGATCGAAAGGTGGGGAGGGATCGTGGTCAACTTTCTCCTTCGACCTCGTCTTCCGCGATCGCGTGCCGCCTATTATCCCGGCCGTGGCTCGCGAGAAAACTGTTGTTCGGTTATGCACGACCAAGAGAAGGGGAAAAGCTTAAGCCGAAGACGCGCCTGGCGTTCTACGCTTAGTAGCTTAGACTTTAGCCTGATTAGGCGCGTCTGTGACACCTATGACTCGGCATGAATTCGTGAGGCGCGCGCGCGCGCGTGAAAAAGAATACAGTTTGTTTAGAAAGCAAGATTGGTCGATAAGTCATGAAATCGTCGTTGAAGATTGAAATATCTTCCCAGGAACCATTTGTTCAATGTTTTTTTAAAATAACAGCAAAAAAAATAGGATTCCCATGTATCGGCGAATCCCATGAGTTTCTGGAATACTTGCACAGCTCGGTCGAGCGAAAAAAAGGGCACGTCCTCGCGCTAAGCACACACGGTGCTCTAGAGAGGGCTCATTACACGCGTACCTGCGCGCAACGAGCGGTTTGTGTATATATACATATACGAAGGACGAAGAGAAGCATGCGTGAACGATTACGCCGAGACCACGTAACGAACGAGAGCGATGGAAGGATGTGTTGGAAGCGCGCGTTGTACGAAGGAGAGTCGTTGAGGAAGGCCTGTGTACGTGACGCAAGAAGCCGGGTATACTTTTACGAGGGTAGAGGGAAAAAAGATGGGGGGAAACGCCAAGGGAGGGTGCGACGGGACGCAAATAGATCCGAGGATGCGACGACTGCGCTTGCAACGTGGTACGAGCAGGAACGTGCTCTTCTTCCTTCGACGCCCTGCTAAGACTATACGTGGATGGACGAGAGGGACGCGAATAACGAGTTTCTGCGTGTGGGGCACTTGGGAGTTTTATTTAACGATTTGTTGATTGGCAGTCTTAGAGGAGAGAGATGTGCCTTTTCTATTTGCACTTACGGATGACTAATTGCCGCAAACAAAGTTGGATTGGTTAGGCGTTATTTTTTCTTAAGCAATATATCGATAATGAAATTGATTCCTGAAAATTGGCGAGAGATAGAGTTAGGGAGTAATTAGATTGAAGCGATAAGATTATATTGATGAATTTAGTCGCGTCAATTTTTTACTCAATCGTTAGTCGAACAAAACATTCCGGGGAATTTGGTAAAACGCCTGAAGACAGTTTAGTTTAATGAATTTCTTTAATTTTTCGTACAGAGTTAATTATGTTTTATACTTGACGAAACAAAAGAGTTTTCCAAATCTTTATTCAATTGAACAATAATAAAAAAGCCAATCAATATTTTTCAATCGAAATTTAATAAAAAAAATTCCAAACGGCCGTAAAGACGCTCGACTTTATAATCAACAGCCTCGAAGAAAGGCTTCGCATTCATGTATTCGCTTGATCTATATTTTAAATTGCACATAGCATTTAAATGTCATTACATCTCGGCATCGTATCTGGCGCCTACGGGCGACTGACCTAAAACAGTTCGCCACTCATACTCAAAGCACACACCTCTCTCTCGGCATCTCATCGGACGACTGCCAATAACTCTAGCACTGTCAAGTGCAAGTCGCGACCACGAAATTAGCGAGGCAAACGTCCTGAGAAGTCTGGCACGTACATACAGATGCACGCGTCGGGAGAAGAGACGCATGCGTCTTGAAGGATTTGTCAAGGGACGAGCGCTCGAGAGCAGCTGCTCTAGAAAAGGGGGCTTGAAAAATTAGCCGCACGTGTCGATGGGTTTCCGGCCCTCTTTCCCCCACCCCCGCATCCGTCTGAGCATTAGAAGCGCAACGGTTGCTCCGGTTGCGTCATCGCGACAGTTTCCCCGAAAATTTCCAAGACGCCAGCTTACATCGTTAGAAGGGAGAAGACGCGAGAGAGAGCGAAGGGCGCACGTGTGTGTTGTGCTGTAGTTGTGTGCGCGCCCGAGATGTCGCCGCGTAGTCTGATCGCTGCACCTGGTGCACGTATCCGTATATATTTTTTCAGCTTAGCGCGCCTCTCTCGTCATCTCTCATCGTTAGGTAAAAACAACGCGCAGATACGTAACACAATTATTCAGTCCATAAATTTCGATACAACGACGACGTACCAAACTCGCTGTTTCACCGCCTGAGTCAGCTCGTAAAAAAATCCATACCAAAAGAGAGAGAGCGGAGTTCACATCCATACGATCGTCATCGTTCGTTCAACTTTCTGCCGCCTGCCGAGGAGGAGTCCGAAAGGAGAGAAAAAAAGCACGAAACAAATCTAAACGAGCGTTAGGGAAAGAAACGGCGGGGCTGGAGGAGGGGGATGGAGGAATAACGAAAACAAGCCGTCGAGGCGGAGATAAGAGGGCCGCCGGGGAGTCGACATAGGATGCGACGCCTGGCGCGTCTGTATCGCTCTCAGGACATCCTGCGGACGCTCCCGTCTGAGGGGGGCAGGCCGGCCGGGAGGAACGAAGAGCCAGAAGCAGCACACACGCGTCGATCTTGCCTGAGTGTCGTTCAACCCGAAAGAGAGGGACACGTTGGACGCGTTTTTCGATAACATACAATCCTCACGCTTGTCCTGCCTCTATACATACATATAAATACACTCGCTTTCTCGCTTTCTCTTTCTCGGCTTTGGCCTCCATCGATTGCATGGACGTTGCTTGGGATGGCCCCGGGATTTTCGGGGATACGCGCGTGGGTAATGTGTGCCGCTGATGCCAATGCCTCTTGAATCATCGGAAAGGTGAACGATCGGCATTAGAAATGTGTGTCTGTGTTGTGAAAGCGAATCGAGCCTTGATTTTTTAATCAACAGTGTAACGGAGGATTTTGCATTTTTTCCGGTTATGTTTGTCAGAGTAATTTGATTTTATGTTTGTTTGTAATTTTTACCGTGTATGCACTCGCGGATTGTATATACATATCGAATGACGTTTACCCGTTTTTTTGACGTATTTGAATTTGTTATTTAAATGTAAACCATTGACGCGCTAAGTTAATCTCAAAGGAAATTATTTTAACGGAATTAATCGTAGATTGATACAAATTTTAATGCTTATAAACACGCTTATTCAGTACACGTTAAATTTTTCTCACTTATCTGTAAACAATATGAAAAGTTATGTAAATCTGATATATCTTATCTGTTATCTTGACAATGCGTAACTCATCGATAAGACAACATTATTCCGCGTTTTAAAGTTCAAAATTATCAAGAATTAATCAATTGTTTTTCATACACCGGAAATTTTGAGCTCAATCACACAATTGTCTATACAGTGTTAGGTAAAAGGTGCTAACTTATTTTGAATGATCTAACTAGTCTTATCTCAAACTTTCGATGACGTGTATGAAGCAATTAAATCTCGTGAGAATAAATTAACAAAAATTTTCCAAAAGCGCCAAAACACACCTGACGACGCGGCCTAATAATTATTATCCGATCGGTCTGCAAACACTCTAACGTACATGTTGTGAACAAAATCGACATTATTTTCCTGATCGATGAAAACAGCCTCGTCAGGTAGTAAACTCACATCCCACTAAGATAAAGTCTGCCAGATATTGGTGGACCTTCGTAAAAGATAATATCGATTTAAATGAAAGTTAGTTCAGCGAGCGCAGTTCTATTTATTTTCGAGCACGAGCGTCAATTTCGTCACGTGATAAGTCGTGACTGGGGAACAAAAAAAATATATCAGATAACTGGGTTAAGCGCTAACTGCTGGGATACCGTAAAGTATATATAAAACGGCTGACTGACGAGCAGAGCAATCTGGCAGAGCCAAAAAATCCAAAACAATAAGTACCTTAGGAACATCGACCTACATATATTATAATACAACCGGAATCTCTTACCTTTCCAACGGATATTCCGATAAATAGGTCACCCAACGTCAGCCGCTTCTCGTCCTATTGTCTCCTTCCTAAATAAAGCCTCGATAGCGTTCGTCCCACCTAGAACAGAAAAATCAAACATTACAACAACGAACTCAGAAATTACAACATTCTATACATTTTTAAATTTTTGCTTCCTTCCAAGTTCAAAAATAAAGGGAACATACTCGATCCAGGTCAGTCGTAAGACTCGAACCGTAAGGGCGCGCGGATAGTGAGGACAAAGGATGCGAGCCCGAAAAAAAACGGTGCATCTCACGCGTAATACGCAGGGGCCAAAAATAAAAAAGAGAGCGGGAGGAGGTGAAGAAGGAGGGTATAACGGTGTCTCGCCCTCGATACAGGAGCGACGGGTCTTCCCTCGCCTATTGTGAAACTGGCTGTTATGACACCGGAGTTGGCTCGCGGCATCGTCTCCTCGGACGAGGAAAGGATGTTACATTGGCTGCGCTCGGGTAACGCGCGACGGTTGCGACGATCTAGTTCGCCGCTTTCTTCGCTTTCCCGACGCACAAACGCACATACCCACACACACACACACCCTTCCTTCCGCACAGCCTTGAATTTTAGATCATTTCTTTTTTTTTCTTTTGGAGAAACGGATGAAAATAGTAAGGGCGGTTCGAGATATATTGATAATTTAATATAAATGTCAATAAGAAAAGTTTATGAGTGAAATAGATGGAGTTAAATAATCATTGGTCAATTTATATTAGAATTGACGTGTTTATACGTATAATTTATAACGACTCTTTCAAAGTCGCGTAATGTATATAATTTAGCTCTTAGTTTATAATAAATAGCCGTCGGTTCTTAGGCTCTCGGACCTTGAAAAATGTCGGGCATACTATTAATTGCATGTGTAGCATAATAATAAAAGTCCACGTAGTCAAAGGGATATTAATCGACATATGCACTCGGTACTGATAAATAAGACTCTTTTTTCATATCGATTCTCTTCAGCATTTTTAATATGCTACAATTATTCTTTTCATAGGAACATCCAACTCTTATAAATCCACGGATAAAAGAATCAAAGCACAACAGCAAATGCACACGCGGAAGATCAACTAAAAGAAGTATCTTCCTTTTTTCTCTTTGTTACCTTGTCCATTCAACTAGTCAAATACCTCGCCATACGCCCCTTGGCCTTGCACATTTGTGTGTTAGTAATAAAGAAAGAAGGAAAAAACACAAGATAAAACCAGTTGGTGGCCCTGATTTTTCACCCCATCTGCTTGTAAAAGCATATTTGCTGGGAACTAGACACAACGTCGAATATTAGATTATTTTTCTTTAATTAAATTTGAACTAATTCTGAGAAGTAGTTATCAAAAACTCGATGATTTTTCTCGGAAAAGGAAAAAAATATGTACGTCGTTATACGCTGCGTGTTTGTTTATACGAATGTAAAATCAACGAATTTCCTTTTTGGGAACCACGGTGATTATTGTAAAAGTGTTTATTTATAGCATAAGAAGAACAGCCTATCTCTTTTGATAAAACTCTGCGGCTTGATAGTAACGTAACAGGCGTGTTTACGAATATTATTATATGCTCATAGAGGTTTTGAATAGCCGAGCGTGAGAATATGTTACGAAATTGTAACGAGTTGCGTCATTATTTTTTATGTTTATTTTATCTATACCGTACTGTGATATATTGCACTACCATGAAACTATTGTGTTTTGTTTCAAGCGAGCTGCAATTATTACGTTAAACGAGGTAATGCTTACTGCTTGTTTTGAAATATTTAAAATGTTTAAAGTGGAGAGAAGGAAGAAAAAAGATTTTTGCATAAAAATGTATTTGTTAACGATAAAAAAAAATTAATTCCATAGAGAAAAAAAATAAATACATTATGAGCGAAAGATAAAAAATTAGACGAATATAAGATTGATGAAATCCATTCAAGAAAAAAAATTGTTATCAAAACGATCGAAGTGATAAATTCGAGTAAGAGATGTATTTGAAAGTCAAAAGTCTAATGAACTTGCTCGATGACACAAAACGTAATATAAAATCTGCAAGATTTCTCGAAATTGTTTTTTCATTACTGAACTTTTTATTTTCGTATGACTACGTTATTTGCGTTACAAGGAAAAAAAAGAAAAGATAAAAACTTTTTATAATATGAAATAATATGAAATAAAAATTGCAAGTGCAAACACTCGGGCGAGCTCTCAAGCTCTCGTTTTACTCAATAAATTACGAGATAACAATATTTTAACCGAAAATACAAAAATAAAGCTAAACAATAACAAGAGAGAAGAAGAAGCAAAAAAGTATGCAAGCAGCGAATAAAACAAGCAGCCAAGTCGCTAAATATTTATAACCGACTTGCAAAATAGTCGCAGCAAAGAAAGCATTGGCGAAAGATAACCAAATTTTATCGAAATCATAACAATCGCCGTATCGATACTGCGAATCGGAGTTTCCGCTTTCGCGCACCTCCTCAGCCGCATTTCTATTACCTTTCTCCTTGCGCAATCGTCATTTCTCCCAGCGCGTAACGCTCATTTTCACGAGCAAAAATCCTCGCCAGTTTTAACAGCCAGCGCTGTCAGAGAAGGTGCGGGGATGGACGGCGGGGAGGGGGTTGAGCTTTGTAAGTCTCTCTCCGTTTATATTGAGAACCGATCCGACGAGGAATGCAGCGTCCACTCACGCACACACATATGCACAGTGCGAGAGTGCACAATGTGTGCTATTAGCATGTCACCGGGTCCGGCTGGCGCGCGCGCGCGCTCGCTCGCATACACACGTGCGCTCGCATATAATGCAGTCGGCGCGGCTGTGGAAGCAGCAGTGGCGACGGGCTCTCTGGCCTTGAGGGCCTTGCCCTATCGTCGTCGACCCTGATCATCAGGCTGCAGGCATGGCTCTCTTCCAAGGTCTTTTTTGTTCCCAAGCCGATGCAGGATATATCGTCCCGCACGCGCGCGCGTGCCTCTTCATATATGTATGTGTGTGTCTCTGTGTATACGGCCGGGGACGGATGGCATCCTCCGCACGGCGAATGCAAGTCAACCGGCGATGCGGGAAATATCGATTCTTTGGAATGTCGATTTTGTAGATCAACGATGTATAGGATATCCTATGCTTTCTGCGTATATCTCCACGGACATCCTTCATATTATGTACTCTCGAATGTCTATGTTAATTATTATTCCGCGAGCTTTTCGGTTTTTTTTCTTTCGAGAATCAAAACGTAACCGCTAGAAAGAAAGGATTCGGATTGTGTAAAGCAGTTGGGCTAGAATTGGCAATAAAAATTTCTCCCGCGTAGCCGGAATCGTAAAATATTTTTGCGCGGACGCGCACACACACACAAACAAGCCGGAGCAATTTCCGGCGTCTTCCGCGCACGTAATACCGGCAAAAACGCACTACACACCTTCCTCCAACTTTGTATGCAAATTTTCAAATCCCGCCTCGATTTCTCGCTCAAAGAAAGTGCATCTGACTATCGAGAGAAAGATGGAGAAAAAAAAGGAAGATAGCAGGACAGAAAATTTAATCGCTACCTGGATAGCTCAATACGAAACGAACAAGAGCATTATCGCGATTACGATTCGGTAAAAGTAGCCGTAGCCGAGTTACGTCAGGGAGTCGATTTTCCGATCGGCGCGTGGAAAAGCGAGCCTCCCGGAAAAAATCCTCGGCTTCGCCTTTTCCCCTCTCCCCACCCTCCCCCTGCGACGATCTTTCTCGCTAGCGGGATCCGACAACGAGTTGTATCGGTATACACATACGGTATAGAAAAGAGAGGAGGAGGAGGGGACGCCCGCGAAATTACTTTCTCCAAGCTGGCCTAGGTTAGATCGGGTGTATACGTGTTTCCTGGAGCTCCTTTTCTTTCCTGCCGTTACGAAGAGGGAGATGGAACGAAGAGCACGTGATCTTGCTACGCCGCCACGCTTTGCACTCGTGCACGTATGCATGCGGGGAGAAAAACAACTTGCACTCCCTCTCTTTCCTCGCAGCTCCCTCCTTCGCTCGATCTCTACGAGTTTCGCTTGCATCGCCGTCGTATGGGCTTCGATCTTGATGGCTTGATTATGCTGCCGTTAATTTTTTTTTTAATTTTTGATATATTTGAAAATTTTCTAGTGATCATTGGTAATTTTAGTTGCTTTTTTGCCTTAACAACTTATGAACTGCTAATGAATTTCGTAAGATTGATTGCATTTTAATATCTCGCGTGTAATAGGAGAAAAAAATTACTGCATTAAGAGATGTCAAATCGGCTGTTTGAGAGGAACTAAATTAATTTTGCTCTTATAGGATTTCTCCTATTAGTTTGTATTAAGTAAATAAATTCATTGAGCATGCAGCTGTCAAAAATTGTAGGTTTTATAACGGTATACGGACGAACTTGTTTGGAAAACTGTTTACATTAAAAGCAACTGTTAAAACGAGGCTTAGATTCTCAATTTTATATTCGTATGTACATCCTAAAACTGAAAAGAAAATAATGAAAAAAGGTAGACACGACATTCCAGATGTAAAATAGAAATTGTCCTACATATCGAGGCACAAAATAACAAAATAAATGCAGCGCTAATTAGCACCAAGCGACTCTCCCATCCCAAAAACATAGAAAAAATCACTGCACAAGTTTTCGCTCGAGTGAAAATCTTCGGAGCTACAACCAAAGCGCTATCGTTCGAGTTATTGATGCGAGAGTCGAAAGAAAAATTCAACGTTTCGTCGCTGACTCCCGCGTAATTGTACGTATACACAAAAGGACGAGGGAAAAACAAGTTTTTCGCGCGCGTGTGTGTTTGTATGTAAGTGTACATGGGCCGCTCGAAGAAAGTGATAATGTAACTCGCTGCTTGAGGCTGGTGAAATTGGAGAAATGCTGCACTCGGCGAAGGAGCCGTGTGTATACACGGCAACTCGGCACTCGACGCCGTTTTACAACCGTAATAGATCCGGTAATCGGCAATGAGAGCTGTTTCTTTTTTTTCCATCGATTCATCTATGGACGTTAGTGATTTCTTCGACTTGAGACTCCTTTCTTTTCTGATTATCCCAAAAGATTCATATGTTAAACTACAAGCTTATCTTAAAAAAAAGAAATACATATTTTTGCCTCAATCAATTAAACTATCGTCATCGAATTATTCACCAAATTGAATTTACCATTAAAATGCCCGAACGCCACTAGAAAAGATCCTTAAAAAAATCCTCAACTATGATCAACAAAATAAGTCCTTAAAAATCCGGTGCAATTAAATTATTAAGTAAACAACGCAGGAGAGACCGAAACGCCAGTGCATTGGAATTATAAGTCCCCGAGTCGGTTGGAAAATATTTCGCGACTCTCTCGGCAGTAGCTCGTAATTGCAGTAATTCCCGAGCGTCATTGACATTCGAAGGCGGATGTGCCGGGCTATGTGTCTCGTAACAGCTCGCTCGCTCGTTTGCGAGCGCGCGCGAGAAATCATTGACCTCGAGGGGGTCTGTAAGTCCCCCCTCGTCCCCTCCAGCGGACCAGCTCCATTACGTAGTTAGAAAGAAAGTTTGCCAGTTCATCGACACCTGTTACACTCGCCCGGCCCATCTCCCTCGAAGACAGGACCTTTCCAGAGCTTCGCGGTTGGTTTCTTCCGGGTGTACGTGTGTGCGCGTGTGTATGTGTATTCAGATATGTGTGGGTTATTGTGGGCCAAAGTGAAAAAACTTTCTTCCGAAACGGAGCTGCTTCGGATGAGGAGAGTGTACGTACGTCAAGAGCCGTTGACCGGAATTTTCGGGGGAAATTACGTGTAATGACCGAGCGCGCCGCGTAACCGGGCTATCGGAAGTCGCTAGGCCTCGTTTCTCGTTCTTTCTCTCGCGTCTCCGCCTTCCTCGCTCTTTCTCTCGTTTCTTTCTTGCCAGCAAAAGCCTGCGGGCTCTTTCTCCGGCTCTTTTACCGAGACGCCATAAAGCCGGGGGAGAGGATGTTTTTCGAGACGCTGCACGCAGGTCGCTGCTCTCGTTTTTTTCTTTCGCTTTTTACGTCGCTTTATGGGGAGGAAGAAGGAGGATCAGGGACGAGCGGGGGGGAGAGCAGCGGTGCGAGGAGAAAGTGTTACGTTTAAAAGTACCGTAATGCGTGTAATGCGATACATGTTAATGCCATGGACAGCTCTGACGAGAGAAAGATTTTCGATTTGATATCGATGAATTTTATTTTTGTTCAATATAGATAATTACTCGCGGCTCAGTTTTACGAGCTAATGTGCTTGATTAGTGCCCGATAAGGGTTGGGCTTTTTAATACGCTTATGTGGGTCATTCGGCTGGGAGAGTTTGAGCTGGAAATTCTGGAAAATTAATGTATCTTACGTATTTTTAACAATTTATGAAAGTTGTCTAGACGGACATTGGGTATTTTCGTAAACAAAAGTTAAGTGGTAAAAGTTGAGGTATGGGATGACGGATTTTTGTTAGGGATGACAAATAAACGATGTCGTGAGATTCAGGCTTTTTAATTGATTGTAATATCTGTATATTGTCCGTCGCGACGATGATTATACGCAGATTCGGGTTCTTCATAAACAATACAAGAACATAATAATTGTGATTATAAATTCGTGCAATGTTTATGCTCTACTGCATTGCATCTACTTCTCTGTAGAATAAGTAATACTTGCAAATTGACAAAGGATACGAAAGAGTTTGCAATCAGTTGTTTAACCTGAAGCACACTCGGGCGAAAATTTGTCAATAACCCTTGACAATATTTTAGCGTTTATATAGATAAGTTATCGAGAAGTGCATAACAAGGAAAAGCCAAACAGGAAAAGTGAATCTTTGTGTAACAAACTGGAGATAGAGATTCCCCAGCGTGCAGCATTGACCTTTGGCCACTTAGCTCAAGGGCTCGAGTCTAACGAGACTTGGACACCTCGGCGGCTGTTAGAGATAATCGCTGCCTAAGAACGGCTTGTTTTCTTGCCTCTTAGCAGTTTTCGCTCAGGCGCGAAATGGGCCGACTGGCAATCCCCTCCCGTCCCCTCCCGTCCCCTCGCCTCTCTCTCTCTCTCTCTCTCTCTCTCTCTCTCTCTCTCTCTCTCTCTCGGCGTAACGGAGCCGCCTGCGCGCGCGCGAGCACGCTCGTCTTTTTATCATGCATTTCACCTTTCTACTTTGCAATCAAGCACTTTCATATTGCTTTCACTTGGCCGATGAAAGTACCGTCCGCTCGCGCCAAGTAGGCTCCCCCCACTCCGCCCTCTTTCTCTCTCCCTCTAGCTCTTTCTGTCTTACACAAGCCGGACGAACGATTTACCGTTATGATCGACAGCTCGATTTTGTTTACACAATCTCTAGACGTATGCGTGTGCATTTGTTTTTTTGTTCTAGAAATATTAAATAAAGAAATTGCGTTTTTAAAATCGAGTGGGGCATCATCGTCTTTGCGCAATGGGTGATGCTTGGGCATAGATACACGTGGGTATACGGAGGTGCAAAATACTTAACGTCATCAGGGGGGACAACGACCACGAAGATTTCGAAATTTCGAGGGGCCACTGAACTTGACCGTCTCGATTCGGACGAGACCTCAAAACTCACGTTACGCTGTGCTGTGTGATCTTTCAGTTTATTTGGGACGAAAGAAATCTTCGTGGAAAATTACTTGCTGGCTGAAGCTTTTGGAGCCTGTCGATTTCGAATGATGCACGTATTTACGGTTTTATTTGTATGTCAGTGTTTCCCCGTCTCTTCCTTTTTTTGAAAACGAGCAGTTGTTTCTGGAAGTCTTTTTCTTATCTTGTGTACTTTTTAGTACCATATATTGATACCTTGAAAGGATAATTTAATCTATGGAGTTGAACTAATAAGTCACACAATTATCGATTAATTATAACTAAGTGGCTTGGTAGCGCTATAGGGAGATAAGATTATGGTATTTACGAGATGTTAGTTTATTTTTTTCGAGTTAATAAAATTTTGTTTTATCTTACTTAATCTTGTAACCTCTATTTACATATAAAAAATACGCATTAATTTTATATAATAATGTTTTAATTAAAATAAAAGTATTGTTAAAAGTCAAAATTGCAGGTTCTCTGTTGACTGAACCTCTCCGAAAGTCAAATAAATTGTTATTCATAGCCGTTTTGACATGCGCCAATATTTAATTTTCCTTCTATAAAGATTGTTGACCAATATCATTTTTTGCAGCGAATCACATACACAACATTATCGTTAATAAAAAGAAAAACAAGAAACACAGAAAGGCACCGATAGCAAATAAAAATACCGGTAACCCAACATAGACACACATCAACCTGGCGCAACTTTCATTCCCCGAAACAAATCAATGTGAAGCATAATTACGAAGCATCATATCGAAAATGAAAAACGCGCCGCTGAACGCGAAGGCGCATCGTATTACATTAACTCAGCGTTATGGAAACTCAATTTTGCAGGCTCGCTGGTATGAGCCTCTCTCGCGTGTGCAATCCCGATTACACCTGCATCGTCACTATTACTTTAACAGTTACACTTTCTCCCTAAACATATCTTCTAAGCGTCGACCCCCCCTGCCTTCCCTCACCTTTCACGCTTGCAATAACGTATACCGGAGATACGGAGAGAGTGGCGGCGGCAGAGTTTCGCTTTAGAGCTGAGAATAAAAAAAATTGCACTTCGCAGGAAGAGAGGAACGATCTTTGCCTTTGCGGTCGTACGGTTTTTTTTTCTTTTCGTAGCGCCGTATGTACCGCGCATACGTGTGTATAGGTGTATCGCGAAAGTTTATTGTTTGTATGACTTTCGAATGAAATGTAATGTGTTTACCGAACAATCGAATGTTTTGTATGCGTTTTGTGTAATTTTTTTTCTCTCCCTCTCCCCTCCCTTTCGCCGCTTTCGCAAAGGTCGTGAACTTTTTTTCAATTTATTTGTTCAATGTCAATAATAAAATAAATACGCAAAGACATATTGATTGGTAGAATATTATTTGCCCGAGATAAATACACATAATTCAATTAAAATATTGTTCGAATTAACACTCGATACCTGAACATGCGATGTTCGCATGACGAATTTTCTTTCATTGATCGGCTCCACTCTAATTTTCTAAGAATAAACAAAAATAATAAACAAATCACAAGTGCGTTTTACTTTTGCGATCGTATCTCCCTCTCTCTAGCTGCGCAGTTCAATTCTTAGATAACCGTCAAGCAGCGAAATTAAACAGTCTATATCAAAAGAAGCGCATGAAAAATCGAGGGAAAAGTTCAAATGGTCTCCTCCGGAAAAAGAGATGTTGCGCAGGTGGCCGCAAAAAAGAAACGACGTCGGGCATAGAACGGCGCGTATGCAATCGCTGAATTTAGCAGCCGAGGCTATGGCCTCGAGCTGCTGCTACTGCAGCAGCGCAAGGTGATTGCCCGGGGAGAAAAGGTTGACGAGTCCGCGGGCGTACACCTCCCACCCTCTATCCTCATTCTCCTCTTCCTTAACCTGCGCGATACTTGTCTTTGTCTTGTATGGCTCTCTGACCTTTTTTTTACGAGGCAGAAAAAGAGCGAAAAGTCATGCGGAAACGAGTACCGCGCGGAAAAGGTAGGGCTGCTGCGTTAACAGACTTCAGCCGCTCTTTTGCGATAAATTTATTCTTTTTCTTTCTTACATTCTAGATAATTGACTGTATTTCTATAAGTATAATTAATTTAAATTTTCTAAGTAGAAGTTTAAACGCAGCAAGAGGAAAAGGCGCGTAGTGAGGGGAGTCGGGTGAAAATGAACTAATTCGCCCTGTATTTGCGAATCAGCGTTTAATTTTAGCCCGAATTCATTTATGCAATAGAATTTGATTGCAACCGGCGTTGAATGAGTAGTAACAAGAAATAAAGCCGGCACGTAAGCGGTCTCTCCCTCTTGTTTACACTAGCTCGAGGCGCTCTATTACTACGCCGAGGGGAGCTCACCTGTCGTGGCTTGAATGTCGGCCAGCACTTGTACACACTCTCTCTCTCTCTCTCTTTCTCTCTAGCTCGCGTCCGCATATATAATACTGGGTAGCAAACAAATTTTGTCATAGAACACTTTTACCAGAGCGCCGAGGTAAACAATGCGATATTGCACAATGGCCAAAAATAAAGATGCTAGAGGCAGCAGCGAAGGTAGAGGAGGGAAGCGTCGAAGAGAAAGTCACGATATTAGAGGCTATATGGAGCCCCGGCATATGGCGTCACGAGAGCGCGCGTAAGATATACCCGAAAATAAGCTGCTTAGCGAGCAACGCTCCCAGAGCTCGCTGCTGCTGCTGCTGCTCTGAACACTGCTATATAACACGGGCAAGTCGACGCGCAGTTTTCCCTAGCCTTCTCGATACCTCTCTCTCTCTCTCTCTCTCTCTCTCTCTCTCGCGCGCGCGCGTTTAGACTTCCGCGGGTTACTCCCGCGTGTTGGCGATTTAACGGCCAAGTGCGCAACGAACGGACGGTCGAAAATAGGCGATTGCGTTGCCTCTTTTTTCGCAAAGTCGCGTATGCACGCGTATTCGCGTCTCTTTCTCTTTGTCCACTCTGTTTTCGATGATTCTGCGTAGTTTTTCGCGTACGTTGGACGTTGCTTGGACGGAGATCTAGAGTGGATTTTACGTCGGATTATTTATAAAGATTCGTAGAAGTCGTTTGATTAAGAGAAATATTAGCAAAAGGGTTGGCGTTGACGTGATTTTGTTTTTTTAACCGGCTGTTTGTTTACGATTGGCGCGGATTTTCTAGGGAAATCGTTACACAATATTACGCGATATTGATAAATTATTATGAAATTAGGCGATCTAGTGTGTGGGTGTGTGAATTCAATCTTAGCGTGTCTAACATCATTTTGTATTTAAAGATTCGAAAATGAGTAAGGAGAAAAGTTATTTAGTCATTCTTAAATGTGAATCATCGTTAGCTAGATTTAAATAATTACAGTTTTTTCTTTCAACGCCTGTTTGCTACCGTCAAATTTTCTCTTCTTTTCTTTTTTCTTTACAAAAATTAAGTATATTTTTATGTACGTATACGTATCCATCGTTAAAGTGTTTCTGTTGTAATGCAAGTGGTCATTAACGAAGACATCGATATCTTTCCTTATACATAACATCAATTAAAATTCTTGAAAAAGTCGTGCGTCTCGAGAAAACGAAAATTCGTACGTTGTTTTCAAACTGATAACCACCGATGCAACGATCTTAAAAGAATGCTTTTAAAAAAAAGAGAGGCAGTCGTTGTAATTTTCCACTCTGAGAACGCAGGCTATCAAGCACGTCAACGTCCTTACACACGTTCTAAGCAAGAGCAGAAAAAGTTAAAGCCCGATAAAAAGGAGGGAAAAAAATCGAAGAAGAAGCACGTCGTGTCTAACAACCCCCGCGCAGCCGAAAGTTTCGTCAGGTGCTGTAAATCTTACAAGTCTACTGCCCCGGTCTAAATGGCTTTTAACCGCGCGTATAAACGCGACGTAAGAGACGAAGGAAGGGAGAAAGGATAGGGGGAGGGGAAGAAAGGGTCTCCTCCCGAAAAGGGGAAGAAGGAGCAGGGAGAGCGAGACAGAAAGAGAGACGTGGAGAATCGTTGAGGAGCAGGGGAATCGGGCGCCGCTCGCCTTGCAGTTTGGGCGCAGGCGCAGAGCAGAGGAGGAGAGGGAGAGGAAGCGAGGAGGCGGAGGAGGAGGAGAAGAGGCGAAGTTAACAAAATTACATAAAAAGTGAAGGTGACCCGCGTGCCTGGTGATTCATGGGGGCTGATGCCCTCGTTGTCTGGCATTTCGGACGCTTAGGAGGTGGAGTTGCCGACGCCGGGAGGAGAAGAAGCCGACAGAGTATGGGGGAGAGAAGGATGGAGAAAGCAACCGCCCCGGCTGCGTTTCGAACGATCTTCTATACACGCGGTGTGTTGCGTTCTTTGTTTTCGCGCTAAGCTGTTCTCGGGCCAATCGATTTTAGCCGAGCTTTTATTTGCCGAATTATCGTTATGAGATATATATATATATATATATATATATATATATATATATATATATATATATATAGAGAGAGAGAGAGAGAGAGAGATAAAGTAGCAAGATGACTCTCGCTTGAATTGTTTTTAATTATAATGATATAGATGTGGAATAAATATAAAAAAGGATTTGTATTATGCAACTCTATGCGTTATATACATTGTTTGGTGATTATTTTTAGGAAATTTAGTTTTTAAAAATAGACGTATGTTTGGGATTGGCCGATTATTTGAAAAATTATTACTAAAAACACAAGGTTTTCGTGATGTAAAAGTTTTTTATTTACAGACGCAAACACAATAAATCGTTGTAAAAATAGAACGTTGATTTAATCGCCAAGGAACAAAGACGTAATGCCGAGGAGGTTAAAATAAAACGATCTATTAATACAGTTTTAATTGAGATAATTATTAAAATACACCCGCACTAAACGTGCAAACTTGAAAAGCCTTACGTAATTTCAAGTGAAACTTTCGACGAAACGTCCCTTGCAAACAAAGCTCGATGATTCAATATCCCGCTCTTTTTACCAAGATTATCATAATTTTATTCAGCGCTCGGGACGTGTCAAAAAGTTCAGCGATCACATTCCGGGCGTGTGGCGAGCGATAAAACTGCACAAACGAGCGAACAAGCTTATGTGTTGGATGAGCGTTGCGGGAGGGAAAGAGAGAGAGAGAGAGAGAGAGAGAGAGAGAGAGAGAGAGAGAGATGAAAAAAATACCAATTTCGCCGAATCGAGCCAATCGTCGCGAGGTGATGTGAGACGCCAGGCGGCGACGACGAAAAAAAAACGGCCCGACGAGTGAGCGAGGGGAAGGCGAGATCGGAAGACGTTGAACCGGGCTTGATAAAAATAGAGCAGCAAGCGAATGTCAAGGTCAGACTCGGCGAGTGCGCACACACAAAGCCGTCTCGCCCACGAGCGAGATATAAAGAAATTGAGAGGAATCCGATCTTCGACTATACGTGCAGGTGCGAGAAGATTCGCAAACCCTCGAATTTATTCCATATACCTTGGATAGATATTTCTTTTTTTTCAAATAGATGCGCTTTCGAGCAAATTCGAGGTTTAGGAGATACGTAGGAGTTTTTGCTTGACTCGATTATATGACGCACTGTTTCGAGGGAACGAATGGTTCCTTCTTTTTGGATCGAGGGGAACAATAAAGGTCGCGCGCTGGAATTAATAGCGAAACTCTTATTTTAAAAAAACAAACTATATTGATCGACCTTGTAATTTTTCGGGGATATCGAATGTCAAAATTGTGCTGTTAAAGAATAGGTTTTTACGGATGCATAAATTGTGAGTGACTGTCAGTACAAGGTCATTTTCGTAAACAATGATTGGCGAGAGTATAAAAAATGAATGAATGTTTCGTTTTCAAACTAGAGGTCTTGATATTATAATTTTAACGAGATAATTCGTCCGTCTGACCAAGCATGGAATGATACTACTAATTTTTTTTCTACTTTTCGCAAAACATTTCGCACTTAATCTATGACTCATCATTCGTAAGTAAACAAACGTTTTAAACGCCTATATAATATCACCATGCAAGAGTAAACTGTTTAACCTTTTCTTATTGACTATAGCGGCAAATTCTTATAAACTATTAAATAAGAAACAAACAAAACATATAAAAGCTTAATACTATTGCGTTGGCTCTTCTTCGTTAAACCGATTGCAAAATTTATCGAAACCGTGAATATCCGAAAGAAAGAGAGGGAGTCATAAAAAAATAAAAATTTGCCAACAAGCTGTAGCATAGAGGAGCAGCGCGCGATGCGCTCAGCGTCGCGCCGTAGCGCAATCTAATTACCGGAGCGCGCGCAGCTTTCGCCAGCCGCACGCATCTCGCGTCGGCGCACGACCGGTCCTCTTGGTGGGGGCAACTGAGATAGTGGGGTCGAGAGCCGTCGGGGGAGGAGGCCGCGGTCGGAGAAGACAAAGGCTGCTGCTGCTCTTCTCGCTTAATTTTATTACGCGATATTGGGACCCCGTGGGGTTTGGAGAAGGGGAGAATAGGCTGCAGGTGATGGACTCTCTTCTCCTCCCCGACTTTTTTCTTCTCTTTCTTTTCTCTCTCCCCCTCTCTTACTCCCGACTGTATATACTTTGTCCGAACTTGAACTTGAAAATTGAGTTTGTTGACTTTTTCGGAAGAGGTGATGGAGCGTCGGTGTGGAAGATTGAGGGGCGATTTAATAGGGGATGAAAATTTCGTTTTTTCATTCGATGGGATTTTCTAACGTGATGAAATGGGAAAATTCCTTTCGGCAAATTCTTCTTTGTTTTTCTTACGTTTCTTTTTAATCGATGCAATGAATAATTTCTTGTTTATTTTTGTAACGTAAAATTTTTTTTATTGAGAAATCCGTTATCGGATACGCGTGCGTATGTGTGAGCAAACAATGAACTAATGCGTTCTCAGAATTTTAATGAATCGAAATTTCGGAAATAATGGTTTCTTCAATTAGTCGGCACAATTTCGATAATTGTTTTTATAGAATTTTCAAGGATGACTTTCTTTTACGTTTTTCGTTTACCTTGGAAATGGAGAATGCGCTTATGACAATTACGTCAAAACGTCTAACAAAATTAATATTCTTCCCGTTGTATACGTTTACATCTAACACAAACAGAGAATTAAAGTCCGTAAAGCAAGTGTTTCGTCAATTAAAGAAAAATTCATCATTTCCCACACATGTATTACGTGATGGATAGCTTCCCTCATCGAAACAGAATTATCGTAACAAACCATACGTTACAGCAGAGCCAAACGTTTCGCAGATTATTGAAACAATAAAACCACGCCTCGCAACGAGCCATATACCGATTCGTGTCAGGCGCATCACGCAAGCATCAACATTTCCATATGTCACAATTAGCCCTCTCGGCTTCTACAATTCAATAATTAAAATGTTTCAATACCAAGCCAGTTAAATTTTCTCCTACACCAAAGTCGATTGCGCATTACCGCGCATTCCTATTCTAGGTTGGAGACCCCGCAGACTCGGCATTGATTACCCATTAACTGAATCTCGAACTGAAAACGACGAAAAAAAAGGAAAATAAAAAAGATCTTATTCTCAGTGCGTCCCCTCTCCCTTGTCAAAGAGATACAAGTAGCAGCAAAATATTACAAAAGCTTAAGGGCATGCCTTAGATCGGTGTAGATCCCTACGTTATCCTTACCTCTATTTTGCATTTTACTAAAAAAGTAGGAAGAAAACCGTTAATTTCGGAC
>JAPYYQ010000944.1:0-56007 GCA_030522585.1 Anagyrus pseudococci
GGCTGCAGCGGCGGCTGCCAACTCCGCGGTCAGCGCGGCCGCGGCCGCTGCGGCCTCCGGCGCCGCGGTCGCTGGTAGCCTCCTCGGGCCGACCCGGCTCTTCCAGCGCACGACCCCGGTCTTCCCGTTCCATCTGTCCGGCTGGCATCATCCGGTGCTCGGGCAGGTGCAGAGCCAGGTGCAGCAGTCGATGCAGGCCCAGCACCAGGTCGCCGCCGCGGCGGCCGTCAGGTTTCTCAGCCACCATCCGCATCACGGGCATCCGGCCCTCGGCAACCATGCACTCGTGCCCGGCATCGGGCCCCATCATCCCGCCGCTCATCATCTCCATCATCCGGCGGCGGAGCACAACGACGACGACGACGATAAGAAAGGTGAGTTCGCATCTCTCTCTTTTTTCTCTCCGTGTGTGCTTGTGTTACTGATTCGACTCTCGGTTTATACACGCGTTGCTGATGTGCACGGCTCTCGGGATCTTCATCGTTTACTGCACTTGCGCTGCCCTCGGGGGGCCTTAAATCTCGGATCTCTTTTGAATCCTCGCTTTTTTAGTGTAATGCGAAAATTGTCGGTTTGGTTCAAAATCAGATGGCAGTTAAGACAGTGCAGGTTTGCTTTTCTCAGAGCTTTGTTTATACTCTTCGAAATAATGCTCATTTTTATTTTAACAGATTGATTAATCCACAATAGACACATAGTCTCGTTTTGTCAAGATAGCTTATTTAATATACAGACAGCGCGAAGTACAGAAATTCTACTACAAAAGCACAAGTTACCATTATTTTTCCTCATTTCTTTGCGAACAATTTCGTTCCAACGCAGCCACTATACTTTTTTTGTCGGTATTTCCTAACCATTTCTATTTTTAAACCGGCATCAAATCAATTGTCCTCATAATTTATATTGTTTTTATTGATTAAAACATTAAAAAACTTGTTTCCGAAACTAATGACTATCCCTAGCCACTGGAAGAATATTATGCCGGTTCTATTCTCGCTTAAAAAAAAATCCTCCAAACTTGTAACGTAAACCGTCTGCCAGAGCATTAATCACGCATTAAAAATTCCCAATTGAATTCTCTCGTTGTCGCGGCCAGCTTGGAAGCCGGGCTCGTTTAATCGGATTCCCATGCGCGCCAAACTATCGCCACCGCAGTCTTTAATAAAGCAATACACAATGTGATTAATAATTCATACGACTTTTTTTCTCTGCCTCCTTCGACAACGTCGATCGACGATTAATCTTCCTTTGTGAAACGACGAGAGATGAACGTTTTCTGTAAACGTAGGCTATTTCTTTTTCTTCCTTTTTTTTATTTTCAAAATAACGACGTAATGAGAAAGAAAGCGAGGCAAATCGCACGGCTCGATTAAGTAGAGGTCGGGCACAATGAGGAACAGGTAATTCAGTAATGGACATTTTATTCGCGCTTTGTGCAATGCTCCGTCGTCTTGATGTACAGGATCGCTGTTTTCCGGCTTGTGGGACCGTTTTACCCGGGCTCTTAACTATACAACTGAATCTTCACTTTGGCTAGTATTTCATTTCAAACACCAGGTTATTTTCGAACCTGATCCCCGCTGTGTTTTTTTGTATTATTAAATAGCGATTTCGATTTTTTAATTTTTTATTTTCATGCGTATTTCTTTATTTCACCTTTTTTCTATACGGTCATTTAATATTTTCATTATTTCATATCGTAGAATTGCATCAATCATAATTAAGCTGACTACTTAAGCCTTTCGACGTTTATTCACTGTCGTTCGCATATAATAACCCCGTCAAACAAATATGCGCTCTTTATAAATAACCCTATTTCCAATACCACAATGCGTGAGGCCAGCTTTATCACACTTTTACGACATTGCAACGTTGCAACATTCATCCAAAGCTCCGAGATAAAAACATACAAAACAAACGTCGACAACAAAATTAATCGAAGTAAAAATTTTTAATAAATCCCCTTATGTGCGCACAATCAATTAACACGCTGGCTTTGTACAAGCACACGTGATCCGAAAAGAAAGACGTCGAGAAAAACATCGCGCCCCAGTGTCATCCAAGTGTCAATCGCGTTCTAGTCGAGGATCGCAGCATTAGCAGCCGGCGGTAGAGTAGAAGTGAGAGGGAAGAAAAAAGGATTCCCGCAAGATCGAAGACGTTACGTAAGCCAAGCCGATCGAGTCAGTGGTACAAACCCTTTCCCCCATTGTGCCTATACCTGTACATACACACACATACACGTGTCTCTGTCGGTCCATTCTCCAAGCGCGACAATGCGCGGCGCACGACAATGAGAAGGAGAGAGGAGTAGGGGGGATGGAGCAGAGGAGGCGTTCTGGCGCGAGAAAAGCGAGACGGAAACGTACGGCTCGCGGAGAAAGTGGCCTGCCGGGACTTTCGTAACGCGGTCAATCATAAGGCCGTAGCCGGGCGTCCCGCGGGGCCGCTTACGCGCCTCTTCTGCTCTCTCTCTTCTGCCTCCCCCGCCGCCTCTGCCGACGGCCCGAAAATCCCCGTGGCTCGTGGATATCTATTTTTTCCCTCTCCCCCACTGCTTTCTTGGATCAAACGTGATCCCATCCGCGTGAAACCCTCAATTTTTACGGCTGTAAGGCGAGGAAAAGCCTCTCGTGCACGGGATTCGTTTGCTATTTACATCCCTCCCATACACTCTGTTTACGCACTTATACACAGTTTTTTGGTGGTTACGGAAGTATCCGGTTTTTGTTTCATTTTATTGGATGAAAATAAAGTTTTTATTGGCAGGGTTATTGTCATTTGAAATGCTAAGGTTGTCGGTATTAAATTTGCAAGGTGCGAGTGGAGAAAACGCTGTTTGTGCCGTTGATTTAGAAACGTGCCTTTTGGGCTCTCGCTGATGAAATTATAATAAATCTCGGTGTAATAACGACTGGAAATTGACCGGGGGAGTGTGTGTGAAAAAAGGGGTTCGGCAAAAAAAAAATGTCGGCTGAATTGTAAAATTTAGTAATTTCGTTATTTTCCGTTTTATGGACGGCATAAAATTCATATTTATAGCGCGCTCTCCGTTATTACGGATAACGCGAAAGTATCATTTGGTTTTGCAATTATTTACGCAAGTTAACGGCGAATCCGAAGGAATTTTCATTGTCTATTGTACGAGATAAATCTTGATTTATCTTAAGATTCGAGGATAGTTGGCGTTGAATAACCAAAAACTGCTGTTAAAACTTTTTTTTTTAATTTTATTATTACATAATTAACATAAAATCAAAAAAAAAAATTGAACATTGCGTTGACCGAATAATCACAAATATTTTCCTATTTATAAAAACTTGCCTAAATATACTTTGCATCAATCAAAAGTAAATAATAATTCATTCTCGTTAAAAAGAAAAGTTTGAATTCTTCAACAATGTTCATCCTAACCTCTATTTCTCGCTTAGTCTCTCACGCATAGATCACCGCACCTAAACCCCAATCTACTTTTCCATCCACTACATATCCCAACTTTCACTAACCCCCCCCCCCACATCCCCCTTTCCAAAATTTTTCCCTGGCCACCCTTTCACACCCCGTATAACAAAGCCAAACCATTTCCCCGAGAGAGAGAGAGAAACGAAATATTCCACAGCGCGCATATCCACACCGATTTTTCCAGAGCGGCCCTCCATTTCACTAAATCGTCCGTCCGCTTCTATTTTTTTTCTGTTCCCAGGCTCGGCCGTAACTTCGCATTTATCATTCCTCGACTATTCCGTTTCCGCCGGCGAACGTCAGGGGCGCGTATAGCTCGCTCTCGCTCGCTAAAGAGCTTAAATTCGAGCCAATGAAATTGGCCGTGGGGCGGGCTGAGGCGCGCGCGCGCGCGAAAAGCCGGCAGCCTCGGCAGCGCTCGTTAAACGACTTTAATGGCCGATCGTTAAAGCTCCGCAGGCTTGCGCGCGAGCTTGACCTCAGATGCTTGGGCTGTTCTCCCTCTATCCCTGTCTTTCGCGTGAAATAAACGGGAGCTCGCGTTCTTGCATTCTCCAGATTCTACACCTGTGCTTTAGCTTCTTCCCCGTGTGTCCGCGTGCCCTGCACGAATGGTGTCCTGTATGTCTCAGTGACCTCAAGTTGACTCGTCTTATATGGGTTTTCATGACCACTTGATTTAATTAAATAAAAAAAGGTCAATGAAAAAAAAAAATCTTTAATTTCAATAACAAATTTTTGATGCCGTGCAGCCGTAGCCTCTTTCATTTGTCCAAAGCCAAGCGAGAGACTGAGGGAGAGAGCGCTATCGCATGCTGCAGACGTCGTGCGTAAGTTCGGTAATTTGTAAAACGTCCGAATCACTTACAATTCCGAGAACGGCTCGCGAGATAAGATTAAACCTGCAGCCAGAGGCCGAGGACGCTAGTCGTCGAACCGACCGATAGTACCTCCCCCGATTTTCCCCGAACAACAAATGCCAATATTCCCGCGCGAGCTAATCACCCCAGTCGTACAAGCGCATCTCTACACTCTGCCCCTTTGAATATCACCGAAACGATTTATATACGTTCTCATTTGTTAGCGAAGTCGCGAGAGACGTATATGCCGACGCTCATTTGGCGGAATCGCGCGACGATAAAAACGGTCCCTCCCCATTCGCTCATTCAATAAGCCTCGGCCTCGAGAAAGAGCCTAGCGTTTTAACATCTCAATTGGCGCTGCGGGGAAACGAGCTCGGCGTGTCCGGGAGAGAGTTATAAACTCCACAGCCGGTTTTGCGAGCTCGCGAACGAGAGAAAAAGAGAGAGAGAGAGGAGGGACGAAGGCAGACGATCTCGCGAGTTTGTCTCGCGGTCGTCCGGCTATCTATAAGGTCCGAGCGCACAATGGCTATGGAGAGGCTCCACGCAAGAATCGGAAAATCGGCACGAGGCGGATGCTCGCCGGAGGGCCAAAGACAGAGGGAAGAGGGGCGAGGAGGTAGGAAGAGGGAGGACGCCTCGACGGAGCTAGGCCGTCTGGACGGTACACGCGTGCGCGCCCGAGAGTTGCTCTCGCGAAAGAGAGACGGTACGGAGGAGAAGCGGAGGGAGAGGAGAAGCAGGAGAGGAGAGGAAAAGGGGGAGGTAGGCAGAGAAAAGGAGGAAGAGAGAGAGAGAGAGAGAGAGAGAAGTGAGGCAGCGACTGCGGGGTAATAACTTAATTTAAACTAAACTACAGTTTAATAATTCCCGGGCACAGGCCGGTGTGTGCGCGCCTGAGAGAGAGCGAGCGCGCGCGCCCCAGCAGCGGTGCAGACGAGTGCGATAGAGAGAGAGCACAGCGAGAGCCAAAGCCAAAGCGAGCGAGGAGCGGGAGGAAGATGCGCGCAACCAGCAATTTCCGAGCCGCCGTTAACTGCCGGTCGTTAGTCCCTTTTCAAAACTCCTTTTTCTCCTTTAACTCCCCCTCTTCCCCCCCCCTCCTCTCGCAAGCCTTCCTCCCCAACTCGACTCCCCGTTCCCTCTCGCCCCGTCTATCGCTCTCACTCTCGCTGCCGCCTCTCTCGCGCTCAGAGACTCTCCCCTCCGGGGCGACTATATCGCCCTCTCTCACTTTTTTCCTCCCCCTCGTGCCTCCTTTCCCCTCCCCAACCCGTTGCTCGCGTTTTTCTCTCTTGCTCTCGTCCTCTTTCCTCCTCACCCCTTTTTTACTTGCTTCTCTCTCTCTCTCTTTCTCCCTCTTGGTGCCTCTACAGCGAGGCGGTGCTGCTCCGCTCGAGGCTCTTGTTTTTCGGTAAGAGAATTTTTATTACGAAAATGGGTGTCCGAGAGTTCGCTCGAAATTGATTTGTCTTTTACTGGAAGTGTCGTTAATTTCGCCACTGCAGACGAAAGCCGCAAGACGCTCCGAGCCCCCGCCCGGCTTTATTTAGCATGATTGCCGCTGCTTTAACGACCTCCTCCCCTTCCATTTGCCCCGTGGAATGTTGCCGAAATTTTCACTGCTATTCTCGTTTTTCTTCTCGTGTCCCTCGGCGCGTTCCCATGATGGCGTTTCAAGCGAACGACTTGATAAGATCGATGAACGTGCAATTACAGCTACACAATCCATACGCGTATGCTGCAGCTGTGCAAAACGCTTGTTTTACTTTGTTGCAATTAAGAGGAGGAAAAGTTCCGAGCGCGCTTATATAAAACGTTGCTCGCCGCGGCGCAGCTCGGCTTGTTAATTAAATAAGAAACATTTTAATTAAAACTAACCCGGAGATTAGTTGCCCCAGTCTCTCTCTCTCTCTCGCTTTAGCCGTATCGCTCTCGCTCACTCTCTTGGTGATAATTTTTCATCGTCCTCCGGGAGCCCCAGTGTATTTTTGTGAAAACCCGCAAGAGATAGTTTGCTTTTATTGATGACCAATCATTAGCCACTTGTCACTGCTCCGGCGATAATAAGTTTTCAGTTAACGTCATCCTCGTACTTAGTAGTCGCACAGTAGTCGCTCTATTAACATTTTTCACCGGGGCAGCTTATCGGCCTCGCCGACGGAGCGAAATCAAACGCGAGAACGGGAGAGAGAGAGAGAGAGAGAGAGAGAGAGAGAGAGAAAAAAAGAAGCGGAAATCTTATCTTATATACTTGAAACTCCGTGTTGCGTATGCGCCGCCACATGTTTT
Organism: Anagyrus pseudococci; assembly: GCA_030522585.1. Classification (NCBI taxonomy): domain Eukaryota; kingdom Metazoa; phylum Arthropoda; class Insecta; order Hymenoptera; family Encyrtidae; genus Anagyrus; species Anagyrus pseudococci. Next base: position 6,618 of record JAPYYQ010000944.1, read on the forward strand.
TCGTTCGCTCAGCAACTGAAATATACATCGTTATTTTTATATTAATAACAAAAACAACAACAACAACGGAGAATCGAGATGAAATTTTTCGTGCGCAGAAACAAGTATACTTTCGCGCAAAATTAGACCTTATCACTCTCTCGTCCTCGCAATATCCATAAGTGTCTCCTTTCCCATCAATGAGCGAGATAGCCGGAATATACCGCTTGCGTGTCAATAGGGACGCCGCGAGCGGAGTGCATCTCTCTCCCTTCACCTCGGCAAATTGAATCGTCTCTCGGCGCGGAGAAGAAGCAAAAAAAAAGAAAACGAAAAAGTCGGCTTCTTCTCCCCTCATATACCTTCGCGAAAATTACCGGGCTGGCGAGCGATGTGTGTGCGTGAGCTATGCGCGATGCTGACGAACGTACTAACGACTGGGCCGGGGTGCGAGGATCGGCCGTGTCAATCGACAGCAGCAGCAGCCGGCTACTTTGCCTCTCTCTCTTCGGAGAAGCCTTCGGTCTTACACTCCCAACGAGTGTGAAGAATGAGCCAAATTATTTATGCGCTTTTATTTTCTCAGCTGCTTCATTGGACTTGGCAATTTTTCAAGCGCCGAATAAATTAGCGCGGTATAAGCAATGACGATTTTTCCGATATATAGGTGTCCGATTGAGTGACGTTGTTTTTGCGGCCCGTTTATTTTTCGCAATTTTTCGGAATATAATTACGCGGGCGAGCGCGAACGAGCGTGGGAAGGATATTTTTGTTTTGAAAGAAACGCGAGGCGCCTCGAAACTCGCTGTAGCCGCGGTTGAAAGAAAAAAAATGAACCCCTCTCAAGAGTCGAAAAGGTCGATTCGGCGAACTCACAATTTCGAAAGCGAGAATTTTGGAGAGAGAAAAAAATTTATAAAAATTGAATTACGCCAGTTTTGTTCACGAGGCGAAGGGAACGTGTGCGTGCGCGGCAATGAGACGTGTATTATGTAGACGAACGTGTCGATTAATACGGCAGCAAAGGCGTCGATATATTCGTCAGGCGCAAGAAAACTAATCCATCAGCTGCTGCGTATATAGATATGTAGCCGAGCGATCGTTAATAAATTAGCCGATTGGGATAATGACTGGCGGGCGGATATTGGTTGCACGGGAAAGAGAGTGACGAGCCGTCGATTGGCGGACTGGTGGGAGGGTCGCGCTACTGCGCGTTACCCCCTCCTCTTCTCTGCCGGCATCTCCTCCTCCTCCTCGAGCGGCCAAGTTTCAAGAAGATCAGTCGTGCTCCGACTGCTTTATAAAATGATAATTTCGTGCCGGCGTTTCGTACAGCGATGGCTTCCAGCGCGTTTTAAGGTCGATCCGTATAAAACTGCGTATTTACGGCTTTCACTTGCCTCCCTCTGGACGGTCTACATTTATAAATATACAAGACGAGCCCGCAATTCCGTTGCAATTATTCGATTGTCGGACGTACACTTTTATCTCCCGTAACGTTCGATCGGTTTTTGTGCGCTGCTTTTTATTTCGCTTTTTATTATTATTCTTTTTATTTTTTTTTTAAAACCCAACCATCCGCTTTTGAACGCCGAGAATTTAACTGCCCAGGCCCTGCCTGGGTATAATCATATACGAGTCCGAGGGATTGGCTTTCGAAAGGTGGTGCCGGGATCGATATTTTCTTCTTCTTCTTTTTTCTTTCATCTTTGGTTCGTGTTAACCGGTAGCCAATCAATGTCGCGCCATTTCGGAATAATGATTTCTCATTGAAAATAATGTTATTTTTATGGATACGCTATGGGAATGTTTGCTTTGCTTTCACTTAGCGGGAACTCGCAGGTTCGCCGGAATATGCCATCTCTCATTTTGCTGCGTACGCGAAAAATGTTTTTTTTTCACATTTAAAATATTTCGATAGAATTATTGTATAAATTTCTCGCTCGTAAAAAGTACAACGTGTGACTATGCAGCAGCGATGAGTGATAAAATTTATAAAGAGCAATTTTTTTCCTTGGTGAATATAAGACGTTAATAATTTAATTAACGCGATAAAATCGCGGTTGCATAAAATCAGCGAGTTTGAAATAATAAATCATTTATCTAAGGCCGTATTAAAAAAAACGAGAGCGGAGCATAAAAATTTTTTTACTGATTTTTAATTAAGCCGTCTGGGGTGTACGCGCGCGTGTAAATACAGATAACCGTTTTCTCGCTAGCGCTTGCGCCTTTAATTGACATCACAATTTATAAAAAAAAACCAGAGCGAGATATTTTAAAAGAGTCGCAAGGTTATCATTTTGTTCGCGCCGTTGGAAAATACGGGAGAAATTGAAATGACGAGAGCGACGACGAGAAAATCAATGGGGGAAAGGGAATATAAGGAGAGAGAATATCGAGAAAACATACGGTAGAAAAATGGCTATTTTCACACGTAGTGCAAAAAGAGGGCGTAGAACGTGGACGAAATTAAAAGACACCATGGGGGCACGGGGAGAAGAGCAGCAGCGGGATATAAGTTGGAAGGGAGAAGAGAGAGAGAAAGCTGAAAGTAAAAAGGTCGAGCTCTTTGAAAGGTCAATTTTTCTTTGGAAATGGAGTAAATCAGACGTATCTCGGGAGACGCGCGCGAGGGCAAGTAGGAGAGAAGGAAAAAAAACTTGTTTCTCCCGCTATCATTTTCTCTTTTCCGTCGGCTGCGAGCCGACCCTTCGATTCCGTCTGTCTTCGCCGAGGACAGACGCTTTGTCATCGACGATTTTTCTTCTTCAAGCCGAGTTTTTACTTCGTTTTCCGCCCGTGTGCCCGTGTTTTTCCTTTTTTTTTACTTTACTTTTCTTGTTCCCCGGGAGTTTCTGGGAAAAGCTTCGCGGATAGTGTTATGGTGTAATTCTTTATCTCGGGAGTCGGGGAAACGTTAGAGGCGATATAGGGACGAGAGAGAGAGGCATGCCGATCGATAAGGAAATATTGTTGTTGAGCTAACGAAAAAGTACGAACGTGAAACAATTTGTATAGATACATACCGCCTGTGCGTATCACATCAGAAATAAAGGCGTGACATTTCGTTTACGCTCGCGCGCGAGCAGCGTCATATCGCGGCGCGTTTGTCAAGACGGGTTAATTCGCTCCATTTGAAAATACATTTTGCCGGAGCAAATTAATTTTCGCGAAAAGTCCGACGCGGGCGCGCAGGTTAATTATTCATTGTTGCTCTCTCCGGCGTGTCGGGGGCTATTCATTGAAAAGTTCATAATTAAAATTGCCCGCTTGCAATTTGTACGAGGGCAAGAGCGACGTGTGGCTCTTTATTAATTAACAACGCGTGTCTATGCGCGCTTAGGAATTTATGAATGCAGCGCGCGCGTATGTGCGCGCGTTACGCAAAATCTAATCACTTTGTGAATTAATATTTCATCATATTTATTGATTAGCTATATTCCGCCGATCATAATAAATATTCCGATAAATTAATTCAATAACGAGATAATTAACGTTCTCCCGCGTATTATTAAACTTTATTATAGAGCCCGGGCTAGGAGGGAGAGGAAAAATGTGTATATACAATGCGGGCTTTTGCGCGCGCGAAATCGATATCACGCGAGACCCTCTATCTTGGCCCGAGCCCCGGCGCTGTCGGGTTTAATTCGTTAGCCATTTGCACTTTCCAGGCTTCTATATAAGCGTTGCCCGTTGCAGTCGCGTTTCGTATGACCAATTTCAATAAATCAATCCGATGACCCGCAAGCTTTTTCCAAAAAATGTTGAAAAAAATATTAGCAGAGTTTGAAATGAAAAAAAATGAGATATAAAAGAAGTGTAATTAAATAGTCCGAGTCGCGGGTCGAGCGTGCGAGCTCGAGGAGTCAAGAAGACGAACTGCAGGGCCGCGGTGCAGAAGGACGGCCAAAGAAAAAGAAAGTAGAAGCGAGAGAAAGGCACACCTACACAGCCGGCAAGCTGTAAGGGTGGTTGGCTGCGCCGGCATATACAAGACTCGTGCTTCTCATCCCTTGTCTTCCCTCCCGCTACTCCTCAGCTCCTCCGACGCGACTCTACGGACTATAAATACGCGCTATTTATGCGCTCGGCTAATTGTCTCGGGCCGATAAGCATCTCCCTTATATTACTTTTCAACTTTCTTCCTCCAACGACTTCCCTCCTTCGGCCGCCCTCGCTCGCGCCACTAATCGCGTTATGAGCCACCTCTCTTTTCTCCTCCGCCCTACCGCGTATATACATTTCTCAGGGAGGCAGAAGGAAGAGAGAGAGAGGGAGAGGCGTATAATTGTTCTGTAATTTTCGTGGATAAGACGAGCCTCGAATCACTATCTACACTCGCCGCTGGCCTTTTTTCCTACGGCTTAATGTTCTTCCACCCGCGTCGATTTATATTTCTCCTCTTTTCCTCTCCCCTCCTCAGCCTTTGCTCTCTCTCCCCTGGCTCCCCAAACTTTTGCTAACCCACCCAAACCCCGGCCGTCCGTGTGCTCCTCCTTTTTTCGGCAGCTTTACAGGGTCGGCCAACCCCGAGGAGTTTGGCGTGCGCGAGCCGATAAAGACTTCCCCGGCCTCCAACGTACACGTCTGCTTTCGCTATTTCGCTGCCCCAAGTAACGAAAAATGCATACAAGGCAAATTTTCCGTTGCTCCAACGCAAACGCGACTAATAAAACGAAAAACATGTTTCGCGCTGCGTAATACCCTCCATATAACGTCATACACAAGCGGTTGATTTTGTACTTCTCTCCTGCCGGCGTCTCTCGCGTTCTGCATTTAAATGGGCTCACTTTTTTGCAAAACTAGCGCAGAATTATAACTCAAGCCGGCGTGATTTATCGTTCGCTCTCTGTTCGCCTATTCGGCATGCCATTAACATTAAACATTTAGAACGTTCGATGCGCATAAAGCCTGCATATCACGCTCGAGACTACCCCCCCCCCCCATTCCCCGCGTATTATTCGTCTCGCCATACGTGCCCAACAAAACGTAATAAATACACCGCCGCACACATTTTCTGCAGGTCTACCTTTGCCAACTCAACGCCCTTGTGTATCGATTTCGCCAATTTTTAATTACCAAATATACCCGAATCGTAAAAACTAAGTAAGATTGAGTAGGCACAGCGCATAGCGGGGGAAAGGGGGTAGGGTTGAAAAAAAGGGTCGCTTCTAAATCCGTGGAAGCACGAAGAGAGAGAGAGAGAGAGAGAGAGAGAGAGAGAGAGAGAGAGAGAGAGAGAGAGAGAGAGAGAGAGAGAGAGAGGAAGGAGGTAGGGGAAGGGAACTGCGCCGCCCGACTGTTATTTAATTCAATGAAGCAGCCCGTGCGCGCGACTGTGCCTTTCGCAACGTGTGGCCGATTTCAATTAAATAGCGTCGGCGCAAAATCAGCGTGTTGTGTTCGCGGCGGAGAAAGGCAGGATAGAGCGGATTAATTTATGCGGCGATAGAGCGACGGGAAATCTCGCAAGCTGCCGTGCCTCCCCGGGTTTTTCATAAATTACGGATGACACTCGCGCGCTTGGTTATACACACGCTCGCGGGGGACGCCTAGCCAATTATCTCTGTCGCGACGACGCGACGACGCGTTCCCGCTGCAACATCGCGCCGTTGTTACAGCTATGTACGTATGCCGCAGTGCTGTGTGCGAGAAGGGGGCTTTTGCGAGAGGCAAGTTTTGTTTATGCTAATGGTTTAATTATATCGGGTACGGTGGAGTTACTTAGCTCGTGATTGGGTGTGGTTTTTGAAATTTATTCCCGGTTACGGAGATGTGTGTGTGTGGTATTAATTTCAATTGATAGATTCAGTTTGTAGCAGTAGCGAGTTCGCTCCGGGATATGCAGGTATTGTATATCTTTTTGGGAGGTTATAAAAAAAGGTTATAATTCAATTATGCGGTGTCACGTTGGAGGAATAATCTCGGTGGCAAAGGTCTCGCTCATCGGCTCTTTTTCCTGGAAGAGACAGATTAATTAAAAAATTTCTCAACGGCCACCGGCTTATCCACTCCGCGCTGATAATTCAACCGCCGGAATCATTTCAATTTCTTTCGCATAAGCCATACGCACACACACGTTCGTCGGGGAAACGAGAATATCGTCACTGCGCAATATGGCCGATCATATCTCGCGAAATTTCGCCCTTGTGTATGTGTGGAGCGCCTGTTTAAATCATGCGATTTCGCCTCCGCTCTCTCTCTTTCTCTCTCTCTCTCTCTCTCTCTCTCTCTCTCTCGAGGGATATATCGAAATATTTATTTGCCGCGGCGGGATTAAGGCGCTATGCGGGTTTATTCGTACGGCAGAGTGAAAATTCGACGCGGCTCTGTAGTCGCGCGCAAATATTGTATTAGCGCTCGCGCTTAATTAAAATTGTTACTTATGCGCGACAGAGCTGCACACGCGCTATAATCGCGACCCGGGAAATCGGCGAACGTTTAATGCGGTTTATATATGCTCCGTGGCCTTTCGAAAATTCATTATTTCCTTGCGCTACGTAAAGCCTGCGGAAAAATTAACGTCACTCGCTTGCCCTACGCTAACAGCCTGATAAAGCTGCGAGCCGTTTATTTTTGCCTCGTTTATGAGAATAAGATAATTCCAGAGCGAATGGCGTAATTTTTCGGGGCAGAAATAAAAATCGTGTTCAAATAAACGTGTTAACAGTCTTATGATGATATATTCGTAATTAAATTAAAATTGATGAAACGGCGTTCACAAAAACCGTGATTCTCCAAACACTTGTTCGTTACATTTTTCACTTTGCCACCGAGTAACCATCCTAATATCGATTTTCTCGAATTTTGAATACCGAGAGAGTCCAAAAGTAAGGTGGTAACCCGATGGCCAAGTCTTCTTAACTCGTTCGCGACAGAAGGGACAAAATCCATTCCACTGGAAGTGTCTCCGGGGCGTTATATCCGTACAATTGGATCTGGGGCTTAATGAAATAATCGCCGGTTAGTCGCGGGAAAAGGCCGGGCGCGGGAGGCAATTAATGTACGCGCGACAATTTGAGCGCGCGTGTGTCAATTAAAATCCACGCGTAATCGTCGCCGCGCATACGCCGTGCATTACAGTGTAGGTGTACGGCGCAGACTGTGAGTTTCGAGCCACGGAGTAGAGCGCATATACGCGGCAGTTTAAAACAATCGACTGCTCGACACGAGCGGCACGCGAGCCCTGTACCCCCGTGGCTACGACACGCCAGAGGGTAACAAACCCCGCTTGGCCTGTGATTGTTGTTGCTTTTGTAGGTGACTCTCGCGTATTGAGAGAGATCTTGGTGGCAAAACGAAGTCTGCTCGTTATAGATTGGGTAATGAGCTGTCCGAGTGATAGAGCGGCTCAAGGTATACGGACTGGCTTAAGCGTGCAGATGTGTGTAAATTTAAGCAAAGTAGTTTACGATAAAGAAAAAATTTTATTATTGGCATAAATATTATTGAATCTGTTGTAAAGGTAATTAAATGTTAGCGATACAAACTGTAAATCGAAACTCTATAAACGCGCGTATCTATCGGAAAACTGATCCTACCCATACGCTCGCGTATATCGCGCCATAGTTACGTAAATCTTAATTAAATTCCATAATCCTATTTTGACATTTGAAACAGCGAGCCGAGATTTATTCAACAACAACTCGAGTGAGAGAGAAAAAGAGAGCAGACTCTCGGCGTAAAGAAAGCAAAAAAAAAAGTAAATTACAGGAGGCCGAGGCGAGCTGGGAAGAAAGAAAGTTAAATTAACGCCGCACGTCAGAAAAGCCCGCGACGAAATGAGCCTCGGAAGCTCTCTTCCGGCCTCCTCCTCCACCCAAGCGCGCTGGTATAAACAGAAGGGCGTCTTAACGACTACTCTTTGCCGTATACGTAGTAAGTAGCCTATAGCCCCTTCCCCCTTTACAGCAGCACACACCTAGCACGCACTAAAGGAGGGGACCAGGGTAGGGGGTGGCTAGTTTAGCGCGATACCGAGCTTCCGATCGCTGTAAATACATAAGCCGCGTGGCACACACAACAGCAGCAGCACAGTGTACATATAGCAGGAGCAGCAGGAGAGAGCCTGGTGTATCGGCCTCGCTAATCCTAATGCGATCTGGGCTCGTAAATCAGCTGGATTTCTCGCCTCTTTAACGCGCGAGCCAATAAATCCGATTAGGCCTGCTATTCTGAAAAGGTTATATCCTCCTCTCGTAACATGTAAGTCTTTATATACCGTGTGCGTCGGGCTGTTGCTTTTCCAGGACGGTTTATACGCAACAAGTACTTCGCTCACCGAAACGCGCCCGGGCAAGGTTAACCATGCGCGCCTTGGTATTTTCTTCTTTTTTTTTCGTTTTCATTTTCTTTTCTTACGTGGAGCGCGCGTGTGCAGATATCTCGCGTGATGTCGAATCGTACGGTTTTGCTCGCCCGCGGCGCTTTTCCGTAAACAAAGGCCTCGGCTTTACGACGTGAACGACGTTATTTGCCCCCCCCCTCTTTCTCTCCTTCCTCCCCCTCGCTCCACTTTTTACTGGAGGACATGTACTTACGGATAGGTCCATCGTACCAATTATCGCGAGATGCATTTTTCAAAGGAACAAAGTGATCGCTCATGTCCCAATACATAACGTGACGCGCATAACGCTGATACTCTTACACCATCACAATGGCCGTATGTATTAAAACAGCCCCATTCGGACCAACCAATTTGCGTATACGAAACTGCCGGCGGAGGCGGAGATTGTCGCGCAATCGGAAAGAACACCCATACAACAGCGACGCTCTAAGCCAACAGGCATATCTGGCGATGTTCTCGCTTCCTGCGGCACACAAGTAGCCTTGATGAATTCTAGGCAACCTGGCCTCCCTACCCGTATACGCTCGTATCTGTAACGAAGATCGAGGCCGTTGTAGAGGGTTTTGTGGCATAAGTCCGGGGCGCTAACGACGTCTCAATTTTACGGTGAAAAAACGTTAAAATCCAGCGGCGCGATTTCGTCGAGGAACACAACCCTGGAATAGCAGACCCTGCGGATCTCCAAGCTACTATGGCGATCTATATACACACACGCGGGGATATCGCGCGAGCGCGGCACCTCAAGCTGGAATAATAATCGAGGCTCGAAAACTCGAGCGAATTCTCTCTCTCTCTCTCTCGTATACACGCGAGCCATATTAATGTATAATTAACCGAGCACGTTGTTAGATCATATCAGTGTTTGGGGGTGGCGAAGGAGGGGGGGTCTCTCGTTGCCGGTCCCATGCAACTATCCTTATCGGGGGAAGGGCCGCCACCACCGACACAGCCGCGTCGATACACGATGACGAGGGGGGGGGGGCTAGCCGGAGGGTTAAAGCGTGTGGCGTGCCGCGGGAAAATAGAAAATTACTCAATCTTCTCGCGCCGCGAGGCCGACACACACACGAAAGGTACTGTGTGGTTCTCTCTCTTGCTGTTCCGTGCCCTGGTGTATATATGAGTTAAAAAGTGATCGGTAATGCGATTGCTTTGATTGTTATACTCTCCGGCTGCCAGCTAGACTTAACGAACCTGTCAATTATACGGTAGTCGGCGGGGGATATATAGAGTTGAAATGTTAACTTGTGCATTGCTACAGCTCTCGGGGCCTCTCTCCCTCTCTTGCTCTTTCGAGATTATTCGACGGTGATTTGCTGTGACTAGTCATTAGTCCAATGTGATTGAAGCTTCGAATAGAAATTGTTATTGCTAAGAGAAGCTTTTGATATGCGTACATGTTTATTAGGGATTTCTTAATTGTTTAATGGGGCTTTCGCGACGAGGGAAATGGCATATATGGACGAACGTTTGATTGGAGGCAAAATGAAGTGGCTATGCTGTAAGTGCGTTTCCTGTGTTATTACATGATCAATTCAATTATCCCGGTGTATGCGTTTATCATTTGCATATATTCTAATTTTCCTCGGGTTGGAAATAATATACACGCTTACTGGTTTAGTAGTTGATAAATAAAACGATATTGAATTATAACATTGCTAAGTAGGGTACAAACGGCTAACTAATTCGTATGTGGAATTTTTAAATAACGATACTGGTTAAGATTGATCAGGTATAACGCCGATTCTTTTGGTAATGATGAATTTCAACAATTCCATTTTTGAGAACAAGTTCAACCCTGAGCTAGAATACAACTCTTAAAAAACGTGCGAGGCTCTCATTAATTTCCAATTCGAGCGAAAGAAACAATTTTCCAACTTTGTGTCGATCTGTTAACGTTTCGTGATACTTATGACTTATAAATGAATTTGTGGGAGCGAGTCTAACTAATCTACGTGACTATTAACAAGATTCTTTCAGGAGATTTCGGATATCTTGATTAACTTCATTGAATATTTCATTTGTACAGATGATACTTTGTTTTTTTATTTTGCTAATTCATGTGTTACGTGCAGATCACAAAGGTTCTATCTTCTATCCAGTTTTAGCATCAATTGTTTCGTTACCAACACAATGGGAATTTAAGACGAGAATTAGAGGTCATCTTCGTTAAGATTGATAATTGAACGATAAACTTGTCCTTGTATTTTAAAAATAGATTTTTTTGACTTTGAGTACAGACTTAATGATCGGACCATATCGTTATTTAAATTTATTTAGCTATCCTTTACTTCACTTTAACACAGCCATATACTCTAACCTCAAAATAACTATACCTTTCGCCCAGTAAAATTAGATCAAGATAGTTTTTCAATCTCCCTCCCAAACCAATTTACTCGCAGACTATGTTTTCAAATAAAAAAAGAAAAAACGTAACTAGCCAAGAGGGCGCTCTCTCAGAACAAGGAGGGGGGTTTAAGCTCGCGACGAGAATAAAAGATAGAAAATGTGTGCACTCGCAGGGTCCGTGTGAGCGAGCGAGCGCGCGGTCGTGCAAGTGTGAGCGGGCGTCAGGAGGATTGATGGTGTCTACATGCAAATGCAGAGTCGGTGAGCTAGAGAGGGAGAGGGCCGGCGCGAGAGGGGAGTTTGTACGCTATGGTATATGCGCGAGGCACGCAAGCCGCGGCGAGAGCCAGCCCCGCCGATATATATCCCACCTACCGACGCCTTATGCCAGTTAACGCCTTACAGCTTAATAATCGCTTATTTTCCAGCCCCTCTCACGCCGTTTGAACGCTCTCTCGCGCGAAATCCCTCTCTTCTCCCTTCTCCTTTTTCTTTTTCCACTCGTCCCACCCGGCCCTCATAGCACCACCACTGCTCTCGCTTTTTATTATCTCGTTCGTTTAACTTTGTGGCTAGGATATTAGAAAGATAGGCGCAGGGTGGAGGTAAGGGAGCGCAGAAAAAGGGGCGGCTCAAGGTTTCGCGAGTATAGAACCGCGGGATCACTCCCTACATATCCGACGACATTACAAAGTTATCGCTCTGAGCTTTAAGTCTTGCGCAACAATTAATACCGTTGATTCGTCGAAGTGGCGCCGAGGTGGTGCGCCTCGTGCGCGGGTAATAATGGTCGCCCGCTGTTCAGATTGCCGACAGATCGATCTCACTCTCCTTTCCACTCTCTCTCTCTCTCTCTTGCGATGGCCGTACTTCCGCTATTTTTATGCCTGTCGTTAGGGAGATTGATCGATATACCACGTCTGTGTGTGTGCTGGTGTCCGTGTGGGGCAACGCCTCGGAATGAAGTAATTAGAATTTTCAGTAAAGCCTATAGTCAGAGGAGAGTCGTATCTATATAGCGATATGCCCGATATTAATCTCGGCTGCTCGTGTACTATATAAAAACAAATCACGGAGGGCATTAAGCCTCACGATCGCGCTCATTGTTTCTCGGTGGCTTCATAAAGACATTACACCAATCGATATCTCCCGGCGCGACCCTGTAATCGTGCCTCTATAAGGGTACGTACGTGTGCGTGGGACAGAGAAGGGGCGAGAGGGCGCGATACAAAGAGTAACGTTTAATTACGGCATCGCCTGGCCGCTAAACGCCCGACAAATCTCCAGGCTACATTACGATACACGACATGTATATACCCCCCTCCCACTGACAGCGATCGAATTAGCTAATTGCCATAGCGTTCCGAGAGCGTGATCACAAGCTTCCTCGGCGTTACCGCCACAGCTGGCTTTCTCTCTCCCTCACACTCTCTCTCTCGCGGAAAGAGACGTCTCGTCTGTTCGAGAGGGCGGAAAAGCACGGCCGAGGTATTCTGCGCAGCCGATGTTTACAGCCGATCCTCCCTCAATCAACTAATCAATCAAGCTCCACACTTTGCCGCTGTTGGCCCTTTCCTGACCCACGCTTTTTTTCCTCCTTTTTTGTTCTTCTTCTCAGCCCGGATAACTCTTTCTTCTATGGTCGAAAGATTGCTTAATCAATTTGCCATTGGGACGTTCTGGAGTTTTGCTCTAGGTAATACATAAATATGCAGCTCGAGGAATTTGAAGCCAAAGCGTCGGAATTTAAAACGCTAAATTTAACCATCGCGGCATCGGTGCAAGCCGTAACAAGACCAACCAACGCGAGTCAGCCAAGCGGCCAAGGCTACAGTGCTACTTATACACACAAGACTGCTCGTCGTCGACCTTCCTTCTCGGCACATTCCCATCTCCTCTTTCTCGCAGCTCGTTGACAAAAAGCGAGATTAACACGCGCGGGCAAGTGTAGCTGTGACTGACGGAGGGAGGGTATAAAGTGCCTGAAGAGAGGAAACTCGGGAGGTAATGGCCTCGGTGCTGTTATACGTTTTGTCGGCCACGCTCGAGTTAGGCGTACTTAAACTCCCGTGATTATTCTCTCTCAGTCTGTGAGGTGGGAAAACGAGGCGTCGCTTCGTTACGACGACCGTACTACACGTGTACACCCCCGAGAAAGAGAGTTTTGCTCCTCGTGAGAAACTCTTTCTCGTTCGCCACGCTATGCTTATTAATTTTTCCACGTATTTTTTCTTTCTTTTCAGCTGTTTGATCTATCAGCGGCTTCTATTCTCTTACTTTATTGAATCGTCAATCCGGGATAATTGATTGATTATCGATCGTCGATCTCGGTTATTAAAAGATCATCATCATCATCATCATTCGGCTTACATTCCCACAGCGCGTCTTTCTCTGTTTGACGCTTTGGCAACAAGTCGCGCCTAATTAATTGGCTAATCACGGCGCTACACGATCGTTCTTCGCCCGTTGTTTTTTTTTACGAGGCTACGCGAGAACGAGAGAAGCAGAGGAGATAGATGTAGACACGGGCGTATCGAGGAGAGTCTGGCAGGCGCAAAAAAAAAGGCGCACAAGGGAGTAGAGAGAAAGGCGGCAGGCTGTCATTAGCCTTCTTGTTACACGCCAGCCCGGCGATTTTTCAAAGGCCAAACCGGCCGGATCGCCGAAACAGAGGCGCGATTCGCCACGTTATTCCGCATCGCAATTTGCCCCCTCTTCGCCCCTAGATCATCCGCATTAGCCTTGCCTCGTTCTATTATCGCTATTCTACGTTCTGGTGTTCGTGTTGGACACGGCTTTAAATCCTTACACCTGTTCTCGCCACTTTTTTTCTCGTTGTCTCTTGCCTCGTGAATAAACTCGTTTATACCAATTGACACTTTGTAAAATCTACCCTATCCGAACGTGGAACTCGGATCCAAAGAAATATGGGCATTTTGCCGTTTGCACAGTCGATCGAATCGAAAAAACCACGCCCAGCTTTTAGTCCAATCGGCTCGAGCCGTATGATTTCCGGTGAACCCCTCCTCCCAAAAAGCAACAGATCCGTAACTTCCAAAAAGTCGTTCCAACCGCGCCCAGCAATCATAAATCTCCAAGATTTCCCCGGTAACGTCTTTATAAAAGGCCCCCATCGGTATATCGGGGAAGCATAAAACCGGATCGAATTGAAATTAGCGGTAGGCAGCGCGATCTTCTCCCTCTCTCGAGCAATTGGCAAACGATCGGCCGGCGCGCGCAGCTGCGATTACGCGCGCGCGCGCTGCAAAACGCAAGCCAAAACTCGGTGTTCTCTCTCTGTTTTCCGCTTGTAATTTAACCGATATACACGAGAATAAAGAAGCGTAGTGCGCTCGATACAGACCGACGGCGCGACGGACAGAGGATGAATCGCCGACTGGGTAATGCTCGCACATTATACACGCAACGACCAAGACGACGTACTCTGTGAGACTCTCTTGCATCCCGTGATTTCGCCGAAGCCCAGCATAGCCATTAGTCCGACCGAGGAAGAGACTTCTCTCTCTCTCTCTCTCTCTCTCTCTCTCTCTCTCTCTCGTATACACTCAAATTCGTACAGACACGTAGATACAAGGAGAGTATTGAAAAACACCTGCGAGTATACAGTGGCGGGCGCGCGCGTGTCCCTCGCCGCCCAAAAAATTAAGCGGCTCTCATTACCATTCGCGCGCGCGGCCGGGCCTACAGCGTGCGCGCGCTCTCTTTCTCCCTCGTTCGCGCGCTAGTATCAAGGGAAAACGCGGGAATCGAGGGTAGAGAGCAGGTTGCGGCGGTGGGGATGGAGAGAGAGAGGGCAATCCGTCGCCGTCACGTCGACGTCTGTGTAATTTCGCGCGGGCCCGCGAGCGCACGAGGCAATTTCGGACGCCTCTATCGCGCGCGCGCGCATACAGTCGGGACCAGTGGAAAAAGGGGGAGCGGCAGACTACGCGACCGGGAGAGGGAGTGCGATCATTTGCGCCTCGCGTGCCCTGACGCCGTCGCGTACACACATACAGAACGCAAGCGGCACGCAGCCCTGGACCCTTTGCTGCCCCGCGCTACTCCTCTTCTATTCCCCCCACCATAGTCCCTCTCTCTCTCTTGGACAAGCGCTGTATAATTTCAATTTAATTGCATGTTATTTCGGCGCTGCGCCTCTTTCTCTCTCGCGCTTTATTAAACGCCTGATGCCCGCCGCGGGAGAGTAGAGGCGCGCGAGAGAGAGAGAGAGAGAGCGCACCGCGGCCCCTGCTATCGGCCGCCGATACACAGCCAAGAGCCAGCCGAGGAAAGGGGTTTCCTTGATGAATTTATTTGGAGCGCGCGCCCGCAAGAGAGAGAGAGGTGGCTCGGGGATTATTGTTATTGGCCGAGGGGGATTTCTTGAAAGCTGGAAACACGCCGCTGACTCGAGGATGATGGATGGATTCGACGGTAGTCGACTCGTGCTCCTGCTGAGAGCTCTCTCCTCCTCTCTTGGGAAGAGGGGAAAAAGGAGAGTTAATGATTGCGCCGAGGTAGGCTCTCTCTCTCTTTCTCGATATAAAATCGGGTTTTTTCACTCGTATTCGTGGAAATGATTACGGATCCGACGCGCGCGATTACCCAAGTCGATTTTTCTCTCTTCTCTTTTTTTTCAAATTGGAATACGTACGGTGGTTTTAATGTGCTCTCTTAGTGCCAGTACGCATTGCTGCGTACAGTACGCGGAAGAATTTTCAATGAATATTCAAACATCTTTTATTTCGGTTTTGTTTTTTTTTTGTTCACCTCTTTTTGAATAGTTAAATATAAGGGGATTATAGGTTTTTGTAAAACCGCGGCGTCGGCTAAGGAAATTATTACGCAAGCTTTTTTGGCGGAAACGCGAGTTTTAGATAACGTCGCATTTAATTAGAAAATATGTGGGTCGTATAAGCCCGCGCGCGCGATAAATTAATATGAAAACGCGCGTTAGGGGGGGAAGGAAAATTAAACTGTCGCTTATACTTATTGGATATTTTGAAACGCTTTAAAATATATCCGCGTACACACGCGTGGAAAATGTTTCCGGTTAACGCGCGCGCGCGCGTGAGCTATATGGGAGGCTTTTTGAAAACATTGAAATTTATTTAATTTATTCGCCTCTTCGTCATTCGCCGTAAGTGCGCGTTCAATGCTAATGAATTTCTGAGAAAACGCACGCGCCTGGCTTAATTGTTTTTGTGATTTAAACAAACGCGAATTGGCTCGTACTTTATAACAATATTCGTTCGGAGAAAATGATTGCTTTGGCTGTGAGCAATTAGAATCCTTTTGAAATATTTCCAAAGGACGCTTACGAATTCGCAAACCTGATTATCGCTCGAGCAAAACAATCGGATTAACAAAAAAAAAAAGTAAGCGTTAGCTAAACAGCCAACTGGATATTTTCACTTAACATGCAAAAAGTTAATCCGCAAAAAGTCCATTCCGCAAACTTTTACCCACACACGAGTGTATATACAAGCGCGAAAGAAAGGATACGTGTGGCGAAGTGTAAAATTACGAAAAGCTTTACAAACTCGCTTTCACTTCGTTCCCGTCGATAACATCAAGCGGTTGGTCTTTTGAATTCGATCGCATAAACATTGGAGGTGTTAATACACGTACGTACACAAACGCGCGCACGCGGGAGAGCAATCGTATTTAATCCTTTAGCCGGACTGGATGGGGGGGGGGCTGCATTAAGTGCTTATTGCGAATTCGATCGATTACCAATAGTAATCGGCTTAGAGTCCTTTTTGTTTCGCCCCCCTCCCCCACTTTACTCTCTCGCCGGCTCTTGGGCGCTTTTACTTTTCTTTATTCACTTATCATTACCAAGATAAGAGGATTACACGCGCCTGCTTGTACACGTCGAATTGCTTACCTTTTTCTCGTCCAATGTCATCTCGAGTACCGCGTTCGACGTCAATAAATCAGTCAACACAGCCAAGGTGCTCTCGAGACACTAGCCTATGCGACAATGACGCAACACCTACCTGTATACGCTTAGAAAACGCGATAATTAATTTAAATAAGCACGCACAGCTTCGCGGGAAATGACTAATTAATACTTCATCGCCTCGGACCTGCGTGGAAACTCTTTTGCAACTCCTTTTTTTTCCGCGTCTAAAACGGCGCTGGAGCGCGCCGAATATCAACGCGTAGCATTAAAATCTGCCGAGAGAGGTAAAAAATAAAGAAACGGAAAATTAAAGGTGCACGTTATAAATTGCATCTAATTAAGACGATAAATGTGCGTGCGATTATTTTTGATCGCGCAAGAAAGAGAGAGAGAGACAGACAGAGGGTTGAGTTGAGCTTTATTAAAGCGAGACAGAGAGGGAAGGAGAGAAAGAGCTGCGCGCGTGCCCGCAGGGTGAGAAGGAAAGAGGAGGGGAGGATGGTGGGGAAATAAAACGAGAGTTGCCCCCGTTGCCACCTGCGAAAACGTTACATAAATAACAACTCTCTCGGCTGGCCTCTCTCATCCGACCCCGCACTCCTCTCACTTTCGATCTATTCCTATCCCCCCCCCCCCGTCTTCTCCCCCTCTCTGATCTACCGAATTTATACCAGTGATTTTTGTACATTGCAACCTAGACGTGTGTATAGCTGTGTCGAGTGAGAAGCGAGAGAGAGAGAAAAAATTAATTTCCCGGACAGCAAGCGTGCCCGTATAATTTATATGCAAACTAGGCAGGTATCTACGGGACGAAAATGCTCCTTGACGGGGACGAACGGCTGCATAGCATGAAATCATTGCGTGTCGCGGATTACGCCTGCCCCGGCAAATTGAACGCCGCACTGGAAATTCGAGCCGCAACGGGTGCGCCCGCGCGCGTGCGTAGAGCCCACGAGAGCGTAGATTGAATATCGCGGTTTAATTGAGAAATTTTCGAGAGAGCTTTTTTTTTTGTTTGACGCCGATGGTTGGATTAGCACGTGGCTGTGGATTTGGGATTAGAATAGTCGCGACGATAGACATTTTTTCGTTTTCTTTCCTTTTTATGTTTTTTAAAATAATCAAAGTAATTATTGATCTTCTTTGGATATATTAAAGAATAGAACATAAACCTTTGGATGACGCTACTTACAAAATCTGATAACTTCACGGTCATAACGATTTCACCAAAGCCAAGCGTCACATTCAAACATCCGGAAAAATGTAAAGAGCGTCTCTTCAACCAATTATGCAAGTGCCCCTTCAACTAAGTTCGCAGTTCTCTCAAAGAACCTTTAAAATAATTCATCCGCAACAACGTTAACCATCATTCCTTCTCCAAATGCCCAGGTGTTAAAACGTAACAATTTCCGCGGGAGTCCCCCCATCGTCGCTTGCAAGCAAAAGCAAGTGATTTTTTTCCTCCCGCTTCAGCTACACATGAATAAGTCATTGCGCATAAATTTAACGCGCGTCGAAAACGCAACGGACAACCGACAAAGAAGCAAGGAGAAAAGCTTCCCGAGAGAAATCCGCAAACGCTGCCTTTTCTTAAAATTTCGTTTCCATATACCCTTTCTCAACGTTATAACAATGTTCTTGCCCATCGTTCACCCATTCACGCATACGAGCATCCTGATAACGACCCACTTTTTATCAACGACTTATCACTCGTACCTACCATACCACCAACAATTCCACATTCAGCATTTCCCACAATTTAATAAAGTCCCCATCACACGGGACACCCCCGATAAACCCGCATTTAATCCAAAGCTTTCAAAATAATCGCGTAGAATCTTCGCGAAACACATTGTCCCTACCGAAAAAAACAAGAAACTCTCATTCCCAAATTGTTTCGTTATCAGGATCGGAATTCAGTAGAACACAGTTTCGCTATTTCCGCTCATAAAGAGAATTTTTCCATCCTCGACCCAGAGATAACAAGCGCGTATGCGTCCCTCACGGAATCATAATTCCCGATCTTGCTCTCTTTTATTCAATTCAATCGTCCGCCGCGGCCAAAGCTGACTCGTCTCCTTCGCATTAGCATACATACGAGAGCGTACCGAGACAATGGACTAGAGATGCCCTATCCGCTGTCGTCCTCGTAAAATCATGAAATTCTATGTTTATTCAATATCCCCGCGTCTTCTCGCTCCACATCTTCCCCCTCTCTTCCGCTCCTTATCTACGGCCAAGTTCAGGGCCGGTCCCACTAGGGGGCAGGAGGGGTAGTGCTCCAATTCCATGGAGATAAGAAAAGAGAGCGCGCGCGCGTCGCATCGCGATACGCTCTCGTGCCGTCCCTGTCTCCAGCTTTATCCCCGCCCCCAGACTACCGGATACCCAGTCTGTATTCGTCCACACGGACGACGCGCGAGCGCGTCTACCAACCTACTACTCTGCTGGAGGGGGCGATCGCCTTGGTTCGGTGTCGTTATGATTTCTGCGATATCCTCTCTTGTGCCCTGTCCTCTTCCACCGGCTGTAAGATCCTATGGTTGTAGAGTTCAAAAAGTTTGAGAATAGAAAATTATTAGAAGTCTCGTTTTTTCGTTTATAATAATTGTTTGAACGTCAACCTATACAATAATATCTTAACTGCCATCTGTTAAATTTTCGATACAATCTTGTCTCAAAAACGCTCAAAATCCTAACCTTTTCAATCTTGTCATATTATCGTCATCGTCATTCCGAAAACCGAATAAATTTTCCGTAATTGCATTCCCAGCATGCTCTCACTCTGAAAATAACTCTTAAAGAAACAAGCCGCTCGCCATCGGGCATTTATTTATCTCGAGTATAAAAGCTCCGCGATAATTCACCCGAGAGAAGATCTCCCCTTATCGATCTCAACCTCGGCGATCCCCGGCGATACTCGGCCGAGATAGCCGTGCGCGCTAGATCGTCCGATGCCCGCTCATAAATATACATTCGCGAAGAGGGCTCTTCTCGGGCATGGCGTATAGTCGGACGCACGCGAGCCCGGCATGAGTGCTGCGGGATTAGAAGCGACTCGCGTAATGACCCGAGAAGGAAAGAGTCAGCCGGCTAGACCGAGAGTGTGTTGTTGCCTGGTGTGCGTGTGTGCTACAAATATATATACATGCGCTACAAGCAGAGGATCTAAAGGCCAGCTGCGCGTCTCCTTGCGTGTTGCAGGTTGCGACGGCGAGAGCGACGAGGGCGGGAGCAAGCGACGCCGCAGCCGGACCAACTTCAACAGCTGGCAGCTCGAGGAGCTCGAACGAGCCTTCCTCGCGAGCCACTACCCGGACGTCTTCATGCGCGAGTCCCTGGCGCTGAGGCTCGAGCTCAAGGAGAGCCGCGTCGCGGTAAGAACACGCGTCTTTACACAGCGCACTCTGTATAAGCCATACACCCCCGGTTACGGTCAATCCGGCTTGGGCAAACAAACGGACCTTACCGAGATCGACTCTCCGGGGCTTATCGCGATACTCGGGTCGCAGGGTGGCTTGCAGTAGGCGATCGAGCCGCGGGATAAGTGCTATAGTCCCCTACTGCTTCTCCCGCGCCAAAAACATCCCGGCGGCCTCGTTTGTCCAGCCGCGCTTATCGGCAGCTCTCTCGACGCCCCGAGGTCTCCTCCTGCCGGCGCGTCATCCTCGTGTCCGTCCAATGCCGAGGATGTATCCATAAGGGAATGGTAGGGACAAGTTATACGTACGCCGAAGGCACGTGCGCGGCCGAGTCTCTGGGCTTTCTTATTAAGCTTATTGCTCAATAAATTTCCGGAGAATCGGTAGGGGGCCGGGCTTTATCGCGAGAGAGAGAGAGAGAGAGAGAGAGAGAGAGCTGCGCGGGTGCAGTACGGCGCGGCTTCGTTCTTTGATATCTTATGGGGAGAGCGCCTGATTTATTGAGAGCCCCGCGCGCGATCGGGCTATCTCTCTCTCGCTCTTGTGAGGAGAGATGCCTCTCTTGATATACGCGCGTTTGTGTGTTTGTAACGTGTTATGTTGTTTTTTTTAGGGGGGTGGGGTGAAAGTATTTTGCTTTAATTTTCGGTTTCTTTGGGTACATTTAAGAACCTATTTTTTAAAATTTTAACGGTCTATCGCTCTATGGGGATTTATTATTTTCTACTCTAATTATCGCACCCGTCCATTATTTTCCGGATACAATACGCGTGTACTCCAAGAGCTTGCAAGTAATATACGAGAAACACCATAAACGATTCTCTAGTCTCGTAAAATCAGAAATATTCCCCGAACGCGGTCAGGTTACACGCATTTTAAAACCGTGTATATAGTTTTCCGGGAGAAGAAAAAAAAAAAAGAGATTTTCCCCGTACCGTAAGATTGGTCAAGTTAGCCCGGGGCTGGAGGGTAGGGAGAAAGAACGCGCAGTCAGCGGCGAGTATGTAGGGAGAGGGGAAATGTTATGGCGCATATCTAGTGCGAGGTATAGGGGCATATGGCGAAGAGAGCGCGAAACGGAGCTGACAGCTCCGGTATATCGACAGTGGACATAAGGGGTACGGCCCTCAATTTCACGGCTGGTCGAGTCCGCGGGAGCACACACACACGGCTCGTATAGAAACGCGAGAGCGCTCCTTTCTCTCCCCCCCCCCCCCCTCTCACTCCGTATAGCTGCCTTTGACCGGCTCAAAGCCAAAGGAGCATACGTTTCGCGGCCTCTCCTTTACTTCCCTCCTGTCCACTTCTATCTCTCTCTCTCTCTCTCTCTCTCTTGCTCCCTGCCCACTGCGTGGCATATTTATATTTATGCCCTTAGACACGCTCCGAGGGTCGAGCCGACAATAGAGTAGCCATCTCTGTCGAGAAGGAGAGAGAGAGAGATAGCGAGGAGTCAAGCATGTTCGCGCACATAGAGAGAGACAATGAAGCGCTCCGTCGGTGCGCGCAGTCCCGCTTGTGTTTTCCTCGTTTTACATTTTAATGGAAGGTAATCACTGGTAAAATTAAATTATGCTAATGGCGCGCGTTCCAACTCTCCCGGCCATTAGAGCCATTGTTTATCGGGAGAAAGAGAGAGATAGATTGAGAGAGAAGAG
The DNA here is from genome assembly GCA_030522585.1 of Anagyrus pseudococci. Lineage (NCBI taxonomy): Eukaryota > Metazoa > Arthropoda > Insecta > Hymenoptera > Encyrtidae > Anagyrus > Anagyrus pseudococci. The sequence goes on from JAPYYQ010000944.1 coordinate 28,284, forward strand.
AGCCATACAGTGACGGGATTCAATCTGGAGCGAGAGAGAGAGAGAGACCCCGGGCGCAATATTTCAAGATGTAAACGTCCAAAGTAGTGCGAGCCCTGGCACAGGGCTAATGCCGTCGAGAGAGAGAGAGAGAGGGAGAGCGATATTCGCCAGCGGCTACTGCAACGGCAGACCGGTCATTTGTAAGCGGCCTTACGTATCGCTCTTCCCCCTCCTCGTCCAACTGTACGGGGCATATTTTAACGTTCGTCGGATCGCACGCGCGCGTGTAGAGCTTTATATACGCCGATAAAGCGACACGTGTCGCCGTGTGTGTTGCCCCCTCTCTCGGTCCCACCTTTTGCCTGATTCACACTTGTTTCCCCTCGTAAAGGACCTAAACCCTTGACCCGCAGCGTGACGTCGGGGGGGATAGAGGCGGTCGGTGGAGAAGAATCGTGAGATTAGATCGACAGTAGGGTGTCGCGATAAGAGGTAAGGGGGGGGGGAGCTAATGCGCGGATAATGAAGCCGTCGTTATCGCTCTCTCTTCCACTCGGCTCTCGTCTTTGCTGCTGGGAGTAGTTCCTTGGGACAACTGCGGCGTCGTTGACAAACGGATCTTCGAGCGCGGCCGGCTTACTTCGTTCGCTCTCCTCCGGCTTTTTCTCTCGCGCGCGAGAACCTGCATAAATCTTGGGCTCTCGGGAGGGCTGCTCTGGCGTGTACGCTTCTCTGTATACCTCTCTTCTATGCGTCGATGCTACACGGGCTGGGATACGTGCTAGAGGGTCGTCCGCCGCGCGGTTAATAGAGTTCGAGGGATGATGTATGGGCCGCGTTGAGGTTTTTTTTTTCACTGCGACCCGAGAACCCGAGTGGCTTTGTCTGCGCCGGCTTCGTTCGCATTTCGAAAACAAAAAAATATTTGAAAAAGCGATGGCGGAGTGAATAGACGAGGTGTAGATGGGCCGAAGCGGGCTCTTTAAACCTGGTGACGAAACAATCTTTTGCTTTTGGATTAGTTAGCACTTTGCTCGGACGAGTCCGCGGGGATTATTTATTTCGATAAGGTGTAAGTGCGGTTAAAGTGTGTTGGGAAAACTTTACGCCGCCTGTTTTCCACCAGCGATAATAATCGAATTAATTACGGCTTACAGTCGTAAATCATCACGCGGATAATTGTCGATAGGCCCCCGGTCAATTAAAACTAGCGCGTGCGGGAGTTTGATAAACATTTTCGCTCATAAATGAAACAACGAGTACGACTCGCTTTCGAACGCGCGTAGACTGTCGGACGGTAAAAGCGAGTAATCCGCGAGATAAGACGTCGCGATTCTCGTGCTCTTGCTCCGACTCGCGAAGGAGGAGCCTAAAGGAAGCGCGTGTATCCTACTCTAATACACGCGTAGCACGGAAAAGTGATAACGGCGCTGTAATAGTTTTCTCGCTGGGGCGAATAATAACCGACAGACGCGTCAGCTGGAATGTAGATCGAGACCTTAAAACGTCGCTTAATCAAAACAGCCCCTTGGTTGGAGTAATTGGACGGGCTAATAGGCATAGCGCCTTTTCTCGTTAGCACCACCTCGTTTGTGAGTGTAAAAAAAGAAGAAATTGACGAATTTTGATGCTGTAAGCGCGAGGCCGAGGCGGAGAATATTACGTAAGCATCTCTCACTTGGCTAGTCCATAGCTTAAGTGCTTTATTTGTGCCGGCAAGGTTAGCCGATTATGCCTTTGTCTCTCTCTCTCTCTTTCTCTCATAGCTCTTTCTTTTTTCTTTCTTACTTTCCTCCTTAAGTGGTAAAAGTAGTTGGAAGTTCATTTAGATTAATCTACCCGCGGAGTTTACCGAAGCTCGAGGACTTTCCTCTCCCCGTCCACATAGCCTTCCCCCTAGCGTTTCATTTAACTTTGAACTTTTCATTCGCGGCGCGCGGAAGTTCGGCTAATTATTTAAATAAATCGCCGGGCTGGTAATTGATCTAAAACGCCGATAAAGCCGGCGCGGCTAAATTTTCGCGCTAACGAACCTCCCTTATAATACGTAAGACATTTGAAAAAGCGCGTTTGCAATTTCGATTATCGCAACAGCTATATACGATGGATTTTGGAAAGAGAGAAAACAAGGGGGATAACGCGAGAAAAAGCAAAGCTCCGTCGGCGACGACGCGTTTTACGCCGGGCGCGCATGCTTATCTCTCGGTAAGGGGGAGGCGGCACAACTGGCCTATCGATCTCCACCAAGCGAGCAAGAGAGAGTGAGAGAGAGAGGGCTGATGGTCGCGTGCGCGGCCAGCGCCACTTTACGCCTGCACGCCAGTCGGCGCTTACTCTCTCATTCTCGCTCACCTATACCCCATCCATCGTCGTCCGGCTCGATGTCTTTATTCCCCATTGCGCTCTGGACGGCGCTGGCTCGTTTTCTATAGCTATATACATTGCCAAGACCAACTGGGGAATGCTCTCGGCTCGGACAGCAGGGCTGGTTGCTCCGAGGAGCCAGGGGCGCATGGACGACGAATGGGCTAAACTGTTACGGAGTTGGCCTGCGCGTTTAGAGAGAAACAGGAGGGTTAGAGAAAGTGTAATTGATGGGAGTTTTTAGCGAGTTACGCTTTGGTTAAAATTTCAATAGCTCAAGACACGACGTTGTCCATGGTCTGTGTGTGTTTGTGTGCTCGAGCGAATAAAGACGTATTCGAAATTATTCGAGGTTTTTACGGCGTCGACAGAGCGGCTTCTCTTTCTCTTATTTGCGGACAATGGTAATTACGCGGTGTCTCGGGCGAATAAAGGAAAAAAAAAATAAGTAACAGGGGTAAAGGAGAATGAAAAAAAAGCGCAGCCGCAGCACCGCAATTACCCGTCATATTTCATTTTTAAGCCTTTCTCGTGCTTACAATTACACTGGTTTCCTCGGGCGGGCACAGGAGTGGAAAGGGACTAAGGAGGGGTATACGGTTGCATCAGCGTTCCGCACGCAAACCTTACGGGGGTGTAGCGGCGAGAGCGAGAAAGAGAGAGAGAGAGCAAATCAGAAAGCCATAAAGCCAAATTATCGAGTCTTTAAGTTTTCCACGGCGAGGGCAAAACCCAGCCGCCGCCGCCGCCGCCGAGCTGTATAAACCGCGGGGGCGCGGTAGCAACCACGACCGAGCGCGTGTATACGCATGCGTGCCCATGGGGGAGAGGGAAAGAGGGTATGGCAAAGTCATAGAGGCGCACGCGCGCTTATAGCGAGCGCAATATGCGCGGAGTAAGACGTATAACGCGGCCGAGTGGTACACAGCGAAGCTAAATGGCATTGTGTGCGCGTGTGTGCTTGCAGGTGTGGTTCCAGAACCGGCGGGCCAAGTGGAGGAAGAAGGAGCACACGAAAAAGGGCCCGGGCAGGCCGGCGCACAACGCCCATCCGCAGAGCTGCAGCGGCGAGCCCATTCCACCGGAGGAGCTGCGGAGGAAAGAGCGCGAGAGGCGGCACAAGAAGCTGATGAAGGCGCTCGAGAGGCAGCAGAGAAAATTGGCGGCGAAGGTGAGAACGATCTAAATTAATCTTGGATCTTGTTCCTCCCCCCCCCCTCCTACACACCCCTCGACTCTTCTCATCCCCGCGTACTACACACACTAGCTCTCTCCGTTTCTTACCACCTTCGGCTTTCTCGCGAATACGCCACGATATAAATGAAAGAGCGAGAGAGAGAGAGAGAGAGAGAGAGAGAGAGAGCCAGAGAGAAGGATACGCGAGACAAAGGGGAGGTAGAGTTTCTCTCTCTTTCTCTACTCTCCGCTTCCACACCTCCTTCTTCTTCATCCTGCTCTCTTCGTATCCTCTTTTTTTTCCTTCGCTTTCGCTTTTCTCCCCTCCTCCTCTCTCTCTCTCTCTCCACCTTTTGAAAAGGAGCAAAAGGGTTTTTAGTTCCTTTTGATTATTTGAGATTCGGACATAGCGGCGCGCTCAAACTCCTCAACCGGGGTCCGTATAAAGCGGAGAAGAAAAAAAAAGAACGCTCCGCTGAATTAGAGGGCCAGACAAGTTAATAAGTTGGAATTTTTTCGAAAGTGAAATTAAAATATAGATAAATGCGAATTCCATTCTTACGCCGTATTATAAGGGCGTCCGAGCGAGCCTCTCTTTCGTTCTCTTTCGCTTATTCGTTTTCGGGCGTCCCGCGCGGCGGTGAGAAGCCAAGAGCCCGATAACATTAATTCTTATTCGCGCGGCTGATTAGATCATTTACATACTATAATTATTTTCGACGAACGAACCTGCGTTTGTCTCTCTATCGCTTGAAGTTTGGGAAACGCTCGCGTTTGCAATACGAGTGCAAATAAAATGCAAGATATTTAATATCCAACGATCTGTCTTATTGTTCCAGGGCATCACGGTGGACCTGTCGACGCTGAGGGCCGAGTGGGAGTCGCGGAGCGCCGCGGCGAGCGGCGGGGCCGGCGGCAACTCCCTCAACGGCAGCTTCAACCTCAACAACAACAACGAGAGCAGCAGCATATCGGGGGTCGACGCGAACGAGGAGATCGACGTGGTCGGCGGGCTCGACTCGTGCAGCGAAAGCGGCAGCGAGCGCGTCGACTCGGCGGCCGACGGCTCGATCGACGGCGAGTCCTATCCCCGGGTGCTCTCCTCCTCCTCCGACACGAACAATCCGGCGGGCAACAACCCCCCGAGCGAGCCCCAGCGCCGGAAACCGCTCGCCCCGAGCCACCACCAGATCGGCCTCTCCGGCCCGGGCCCGGGCCTCCAGCTGAACCACCAGCCGGGCATCCACCACTGGGGCCTGAGCCTGCTCGAGCGACGCCGCGAGCTCGTGGGTCTCGCCTCCGCGGGCAACGGCTCCCTCAGGCAGAGCCCCCACGACGGCCAGACCAGTGCTCCCGGGCAGGCCATGACGCCGCCGACGCCGACGACGACGCGGCAGACCGGGCCCGAGGACGAGGCCCAGAGCGGCAGCATCGACCTCTCGGTCAAGGGCAGGGAGGAGAGGCGCCGGCTGAACCCCTTCTCCATCGACAGCCTGCTGGGGAACAACCGGTGCGTCAGTCCGGAGGGCCAGCAGCACCAGCAGCTCCAGCTCCAGCAGCACCACCAGCAGCTCCTGCTCCAGCAGCACCAGCAGGACGCCAGGGACTCGGTGGCCATGCTCGCCGCCGGCAGGGACTTCAAGTCCCCGGCTGCCTCGCCGGCCTCCTCCGGCAACTCCCTGCCGACCTCGCCGACCCTCACGTAGTCCTGGCTCAGGTGGTGGAGGGAGGCCCGATGAGGATCGGACTAAGCCCAAACCGAGGCCCCCCGCCCCCGCCACGATGCCCCTCACCTCAAGCTGGACTCGGTCGGCTCAGCTGCTGTGTAGCGCGCTCGCTAAGTGTTTCTGTCTGTGTGCGTGCGACTTTCCTGATGGCTGTTGATTACTTCGAGGTTTGCTCATTTGGCGTGCAACCTCCTAGACGCGCGTGAAGGACGTGTGTACGCTAGCGATTTTTACGGCAGTCGAGAGAGGGAGAGAATGGACGAGAGAGGATGATTAGTGGAGAAATCGTGAAGTTTGGAACGAGACCAGTGCGCGTTTTGTATCGCGGGAGTCGTGGATTCGACGACCCAACGAGCACGAGGGATCCTACCTGGCGCATATCGCTTCCAACATATCCCCCCCCACCACCCCACCCCCGCGCAAGTACTAGCTGATTTTGTTTTTTTTCTCCTAGACTACAATAAAGAAGGAGCGAGGCACTTGGAAGGAGAGAGAGACACAAAGTGCCGTAATGTACTTCTTTAGCGTTCCATCCTCGCGACTCTTTAATAATAATTGTGCAATAAACAACAAAAAAAAGTAAATAAGTAAATAAATAAAAGTAAAAATATGCGAACGTGTCGATGAAGAATCGTTTTAAGAAAATTTTATCGACGCCGACGAGAGTGTGTACAACCTTTGTTCTCGATGAAGATGACATTGTAGAAGACATCGTTTTGTATAAATTGAATGTTCGTTTTTTCTTTTGGAAAAGCTCGTTATCATTGCTTCCTCCGTTGACTCGAAGAAACGTCGGAGATAGATGAGTATCAAAACGATAAATTTAGAGAGAGAGAATGAGAGTGTCAAGTGTATTTATTGTAAATAGTCGAAAAGCGTAATTTAATCGACGTGTAGTTCTAAACTGATACCCAGTGTTCGGCGGTCTCACACACAAACACGTACACACCAAATACAAAGCCACCTTACACGTACGTGTACTAGTACACACAGGAAACATACATACACATCTTTGGAAGCAATAGAACACAACGCGAATGTAAGAAAGTCGAACGGATTTTCAAACAAAATGTGTAAATATGAATTCAGGCAGAGGATTTAAAAAGAAACTAAAAAAAAGAAAAAAAAAACAAGTAGAACGAAAGAAAAAAATAACGAAACGATGCCATAGTCATAGCAATGAATTCGTAAAGGGATGAAAAAAATTTTGAATGTGTAACGAAACGAAGTAAGACGACAAATATGGAAAAAAAAGGAAAAAAGGAAGGAAGATATGAAATACTAAGGCTTTTTCTTGTGTGACGATGAAAGAGCTGTTGTAATCGAGTCCTATTGGCGGATTTCATAGTTGCCATAAAAAAAAAAAACAAACTGAGATTCGAGACGGTACCTATCGTATATTCAATATAAATATATATTAATTTATTCTCAAAAAAAATGACATCATTGTTTATTTATTTTCCTTTTCTGACAATCCTACGTTCTCTATAACCATGCTTCCTGTTAACGATCATCGTTTTCCTCCAAATATTTCTCGTCCTCGTTTATCCTTTTCCCAATCAAACAACTGCTACACTCTAATAACCAAAACCCTCGAAATCCAACGATAATCAACAACAATAGCCCCTACCCTCGCCAACTTTTGCTATTCTCAACAAGTAATCCAGCCCAAGTCATCTTAGCCAATCGGCGAATTTAGCAGGGGTGAGAGGGAGAGAGAAGAGAGAATAAAGAGTAAAGAGTTCCTTGACTCGCGGTGATCGAGCGTAGGGGATCGTGCGGGCGCGCGCCGCATGCCGGATAACAAAAGGCCATTGTGTGCGCTCTCGCGCGTATCCGCTGATAATAATTATTCAGCGAGGCCCCAGCCTCCCGAAGTCTCAATTATTGCGCGCTTCGCCAGTCCTCCTACCCTGCGACTCTCTCGCTCTTGCATGGACCAATCGCTCGAGTGTGTCGTCAGACAGGGCTGCATATAAGGGGATCACCGGATTATTCATAACCTGCGCTTGGACTTGCCTCGGGAGAGAAATACGGAGGTGGGCATACGGAATGCGCGCTGAATTTATTGGCCGCGTAATGGGTCGGGCGTTTAACGTGCACCCCGACGACGTTTTTATAGGCCCTCCGAAAGAGAGAGAGAGAGAGAGAACTCGATCCGAGTTAATGAAAATTCAAGCGGCAGGAGAGTATGGTATTCCTCGCTTTGCATGCGCTCCCTGACAAGCTTATTTTGGCGCCCGGCTAACTTGACGATCGTCCTATCGAGATTATTGCTCGGGGGGGCCTTTTTGAAAAATTTAACGCCGAGCACCGCCGTTACGCGCATCGTCTTTCTGGTCGTTGAGTCTTTCCGTGTAGCCACCGCGACGAAGGTGAATTGAATGCCCGTCGACTTTTTCCAATTTCATATTGCCGTTTCTATTACCTTTCTTTTTGACCCGGTTTATTGTCACGCGTAGCTCTCGGAGATAATTAATTCAGAATTACCAAATAAAAAAAAGCCCAGTGGCCGTGTCTCGTAATCCGGAAAAGCTCGTATTGGAAATTTGATATACCTCGTTTTTGCGCTATCTTAATTAAGTCGACGTCGCGAAATGAACAGACGAGGCTTTGGCTCTCGAAGTGCGTTTACACGCCGCGTATACTGCCTTTATTACATACACGTCGCCGGGGATTAGACGTATCCATTTTTACGAGCGCGCATTTAATAACGTTAATTAAATTGCGATAATTGAGTTATCCGCCAAATTGATATAAGCCCGTCTCGCTTCCTCCATTCCGTTAGCAAGCTGACGATTTCAGCGAGCAGTCGGCCGATTTCTCTCTTTCTCTCATTCGCGTTATTGATACACGTCGGGCTTTCACCAAGACGCCAGGTGTCTCGGTTGATGCTCTTCGCGCGAGATACAGACACGACAAGCGGCAGCTGCGTTGGAAAAGCTGCGTGTACAACCACACGAAGAAGAAGAAGAGGGAGAAAGCTGTAAATCAAGAGGGTTGCCGATGGCGCTGTACCGGGGGTGGTGAAGGGGGGGGGGACGCTTAATACGCAGATAATGAGCCGGAGCATCGCGGTGCGCACGAGCTCGTTTTGCTTTTGGTTCAAGGCTCAAGGGCCAGAACCCGGCGAAAGAAGCGTGCGTGCGCCGCGGCGTTGTAAAATGTAAGTGATCTCTAAAGATGGAAATGAGTGAGCCTCTCTTTCGTTCTCAACTCCTGCCGAGAGTGTTAAGTGTTTCGAAGAACGTGCGAGTATCTTTGGAAAATCGCGCGCGCCCGCGGCGACGGCGCTGCGGGGAAATTTTGAGAAAGTTCGCGTTGATTTGCGACGTTGGGATTTAATTAAAATTTTCTCTCTCGCTATTTTTGTCTTCTTAGTGTAATGGCTCGTTAAAAAATGTTTTGATAAAATTTGAAAAAGAGTCGCGCGACTTTTTTGACTTTTAGTATAACAGGTCTCTCGGTGTGTATTAAAATGAGCCGCCTGGCCTAGCATCAATTATCGATTAATATTCTTGACGAAAGGGCAATCAAAAGAAATCGATTTTTAATACGCCCCCCTCCCCTCGCCCAGGTTCGTCGGCTCTCTACCCGAAGGTGGGTATTGAAAATAACGATACAGCCCGATAAATCGTTATACGCGCCAAAGAGCCCGTATAAAGGCTCTCGCTCTCTCAACGTGTATCGCAAAAGAAAAGAGCTCGAGCGTAATTTCATTACACTTTTAAGCCGAAAACTATTAAGATAGAGAATCTATTAGAAGCGCAAAAACATTTCACGCCCGAGAGAGAGAGAGAGGAGAATCCGCTTCGAGATCAGCGCAGGAGCGTATAGAGCGAGAGTTTGCGAGAGAGAAAGAGAATCCATTACCGTGGCCGCGTGGAAATCAGCCCGCACCACCGGCCTCGATAATAATTATCCTCCTCGGCCACGGCGGTCGGCCGTCAAAAAAAGCAGTACAAATAACGAGGCCTTATCTCTCTCACTCGGCGAATGGAAATCCATAGGGTTCACGCGTATACTCAGCACACGGGCAACAAGAAAAGAGGTATAGAGAGAGAGATGGGTGAACCGAACGAGCGGGCTGGTGTGGGTAGACGTCGCAAGCCGGAGGTGCGAACCGATCGAGTTAGAGAGCAGTCGAGGGCCCCTCGCACGCCCCCACAGATCGTCCAAGATGCCCGCGCTTCCTCTGCTTATTACTCGAAAGAGGGGGCAGGGGGAGGATCTTTCGCATAAAGCATTTACACGAGAGAGGGTGGAAGGCGGGGGGGAGGGCGCGGCGGGCCTCTCAAACACAATGTTCTCCCCCAGCGCGGTGTCGGCTGGCATTTCCCACACGCGGCCTCAACGTTATCAGGAGCGGCCGATCGCTCATCTGCCGCCTCGGCTTTGGCCCCCCCCGTTCCCCGTCTTTTTTGCCCTCTTTATTTCTCGCGCCCGAGAGAGAAAGAGCGGGGCCTCAGCTCCACCCACGCGCGTCGCGTTATCCCGCTAATGCCCCGCTTCTTTTCTCGCGCCCTCTCCTTGACTCATCCTCCCCCCTCCCCTTTTCAAAGCGTTTACACTCGTACACGCACGTTTGTGTGTGTGTATACTACGCAGTGATGGTATATGAGCGCGGATGTATGCGGAGATCGTTGTGTATTGTTGTTGCTGTTATTATTACACGTACATCCCCGGCTTATCGAGGTGTATATTCAATACCCGGCGTTGCGCCCGATACGTGCTCTCTCTCGCAGCCATAAATCATACGGTGAAGAAGGTCCTTATTAAAGAGAGCGAGAGAGAGCAAGAACGCGAGAGAAAGAGCGGGTTCTCCGCCGGTCGTTTTACAAGGGAGCGAGAGAGCGACGTTTAAGGCCTGATAAGGGGATGCAATTATCACCGAACGGACTTCTCTCTCTCTCTCTCTCTCTCTCTCTGTTCGCTCTCTGCTCGTTTCGCGCGTCACTCGCGGATGTATCAATAATTGCAAAAAACGACCGGCTGCCTCCATTTCACCCCTCCCCCCGATATACCGCGCATATTATTTATTATTGATTGTGAAGCCGCCTCGCCGGGCTGCGAAAGATGCGGGGAGATTAGATTTTTTGAAAACGATTCAATAGCAGCCTTGGGTATTTTGAGCTCGACTGAATAAAAAACTGTAATTATTTATTTCTACCTTTTTTTTACTTTGTTTAATAATCGTGACTTCTAATAAGATGAATACAGTTTTGTCGGTTTTTATAACGCGTCTTTTGAGCTTGCTCGACAGAAAAGGTGGGAAGATTATTATTTTGGCGGGTGAATTTTTCAAAATTACGATGTCAAGAAGCCGATAATAGAAGCGTTTTTACAGCTTTATAATTCGACCTGGTATATCTTCCGCGCAGCCGTGGAATTAATGACATTGCACGAGAAAGAGAGGAAAGAGCGAGATCATATATTTCAAAATGATTATTATCGATTACGACACTTTCATTACACCTTATATTTTATTATTTTATTCCGGGGACGTTTTTTTTTTCAAAAGGAAAAAAAAGGAAACGAAAATGATTAATGACGGTTCACCTTAATACCGATGTTTAATGAGTCGAGACACACGTAAAAGCCCACGTGAAAAATAAGAGAGAGAACGAGAGGAGGAGCAGAAAAGTGAGAGGAAGAGAGATAGGGGGGGAGGTAGCGAAACGAGATCCAGTTTTAAAAAGTAAGGTGTACAAGCGCGCTCGTCGCGTGTGTTATTAAAATAAATACTTTTATAAATACATCTTTATATCGAGGAGCCGAAAACTCGGGGCCCCCATTGTTTATAATCCCCGGCCTCCTCGTAAATCAACCGCGAAATTCAATCATCTGGCGGGGAAGGGTGTCTTGCACATATCGGACGACGAAGGCAAGAGGGCCGAGCGCGCTTATGATAATACCCCGAGAGAGCGCTCGCTCGCGATTATGGTAATGCAGAGGCGGTGTGTGTCCCGTGAGAAACGCGTCCGAGCGGTACTCGCGACGTTTGACGCTAAGAACGAGGCCGCGCGCGTTATTTCAATTTGGCGCAATCTCGCGCGTGCGCACTTCCTGTTGTGTCACGTGAAATTTCGACGGTTTAAGGCGGTTCGTTGAGTTTTATTACGTTCACTCCGGGGAGCAAGGATTTTTTGGTCAAGCTGATAATGTCAACGAGTACTCGAGAGCTTTGTGTATGTGTACTCTGTCGAGCAGTTGTGCGCTTATTTTTCTTGCTCGGCCAATGTAATCCCGAATAAAACAATTTGCCATCTGATAAATCCGTCGTGTGCACAAAAGGACGTAATCTCGTCGGCAAGTGTCATGGGAATACGTAACAGTTTTAACGACTCGGTCTATTGCATAAACGAAATCAGCGAAAAAAAGAGAACCCGACGGACCTGTGCTTACAACGCAAGAATTTACAAGCCCGTTACAACAGCGTGTATCTCCAAGTACCCGGTAGCCACGGTATAATTTTTTGTCTTTCCAGGAAAAACGAAGACGCTCCTCTCGTTTGCGAAGGGAACAACTTAATACGCCCTCGCGCACATCTGTACACTGCGTTTTCGCACGTGTATAGGTGTATAATGAGAAAAGCCGAGAGAGCGCGAGCGACAACGTAGCGTACGACGAGTGCATTTTTATGGGCTCGTCGGATATTGAAAACTTCCCTCGGCCATCCGCGCCATCTACTCCTCCTCTCCACCTCCCCCGTATCATCTTCGCGGGAAGCGGAGGAGTAGGGGGATTGCTGGAGATGGGAGATAAAAAAATTAATAGCCGCTTTTGGCAGACGGGCCAAAGCGACGAGGAGGATGAGGCAGGCAGCCTCTCTCTCTCTCTTAACCGGCGGGAACAAATTTTATTACCGAATTTTATTCCGCTTATGCGCCAAGATTGCTGATAGCTCTCTACGCGGCCCTGACTACGAAGTTATGAAAGGGCAGGAGGACAGCCGAAACGAGCTTGTCTACGACGAGACTATACGCCATCCCTTCTTCTTATTTTTTTGCCCCCTTTATTTTCCGTCGCGTTTCCGATGGAACAGATTTCGCGCTCGCCTCGGCTCTGCAACTCCCCTCCCCTCCCCCGAAATATTATTGTACTTTCCGGAGATTTATCGCCGCGCCTCTCGCATATTGTTGCCGCGGCACCCTACCCCCGCATCCTCGTGCCTGATAAGACGCGCATGTGTGTGTTTGCTATCTGCCTCCCCTATTCGACTGCACAAGCCGCCCTTGCCTCTCTTCTCCCTATACTCGCGTTTTCGGCTGCTCTTGATTTTGCATAATGCCTGTATGTGTATACCTGTGCGCGGCGAGATTTTGAAAGGCGGACCGAGAGGCCCTCTCACGCACGTATATACAAGAGGGGCAAAGGTAGGGGAGGGAGAGTGAGGTAGTAGAGATCGAATCAAGCGCGGCGGGGCCGCAGAATATGGCCACTTAAAATTAATATGCGCGCCCGCGCGCGTGCTTTTTTCGAGTGTATGTGTGTGTGTGTGTGTACGTGTTCGTCTTGGCTTTTTTTTATTTGCTGCGCGCCGGTGCAAATTTCTGCGTATACGCGAAATTTCGCGATTGAATGTTTATGGTTATGGCCTCGGCACGATATTATTTATTGTTCGACGGGGCGCTCTCGGCCTCTCACTCTCGATCCTCTCGGCCTTTATGGCTGATAAGAGAGCTCGAACGCTTACGGGCTCGATGCAACTGAAATTCGATCTGGGAGGTAGAACCAGTGAAATGAGATTTTTGTTTATTTTCCATTTTTAAGAGCACCCTCCCCTTCCCCACCCTGCCCCTTTTTTCATTACGCACAGCGATTTTCCTTTTGCAGACTTCGGTAAATAGCTTTGTTTGCCTTGAACGAAGAGCTGCAAGACTAAAAATGAATTTATCAATAGAAAAATGAAATTATTATTCGATATTTTATCATTGATATCCTATAAATTCCCTTGCAAAAGGTATTTACGAGTAGCATATAGATTTCGCTGGGCTTGTAATTTTAGCACCGGAATACGGTAGCCTCAAACGCGTTATACCAAGCGTACGATTCCCCGACGACCAATTATTATTCCAGCGAGGGGGGAGGAGGAGGAGAATATAATTAAACAAAAAGCACATGTCGATCGGTTATTAAAGTATAATATCAAAAAAGACCTGGGGAGCTCTGTTACCAAGGCCTCCGTTCGCCATCGGATAATCTCTCGCAGGTCGGTATATAGAGAGCCGTATACAGTGCGGAGAGTCGGAAAATAATTTCAGCGAGTCCCTCCGCGAGCTAAGAGAGTGAACAGCATCGCGACTACAAGAGATTAAAACGCAATCGCAATAAAGCCGATCTGCCGCGCGGCCGTGCTGACGAGATATCGAAAGAAAGAGAGGGAGAGAGAAATCAAGAAAGAGAAAGAGAGTGAGTCCGTCCCCGGTTAAAAGGAGCAAGCCGAGGAGACGCAAAGCCGACACGTCTCGTAAACTTATTGAATAAAACTCGGCGCTGGGGCCTCGATCGTCCGCCGATAAACGTCATCAGGCACGTGCTTGGAGCCAAAGGCAATCAGGGCAGAGCAGCGAGCCGCGTTTCTACGACTGTTCATCCTCCTATGCCCCCACCTCCACCTCCAAGCTCTCATCCGCCAGGTCGCGCGCAATATCGTCGATAGTAATCTGCGCCCTCCCGCGCCTCCTCCTCGCGGCTGCGTCCGTGAGTATTCCGGCGCTGTATCTGGTGCTGTGTATATCCCTATCCGGCTGTCCATCTCTCTCTCTCTCTCTCTCTCTCTCGGGCGGCGCGTAGGTAGATATAGGTATATACGCGGAGCAGAGCGACGGAGTCGGCGGCGTTTGATGGCGGCCGGCCGCGCAGAAGTAAATCTAAGTTTTACGAGGCAGCACCGCCTCTTGCTGGCACCTCCTCGAGCACTGCCCACAGTATATACTCTCTGAGGCCAAGCTCCCACCTTACCACCTCCAACCACCTCCTTCTTCTTTACTCCTGCCAACCTCCCTCCCTACCCCACTCTCTTTCTCTCTTTCTCGCTCTTGACGTTTTTCTTTCCCCCCTGCTCGCTGCAGCCGCCGCGCGCGGCCTCTTAGGGTCTCTACAGCCGCTCATAATTCTCGTAATAAATCGCCCCCTCGGAACGAGCGCACCAAGAGTCTTGTGCGGCTTCCCTCCTCGCGTGTGCGTCCGTGTGAGCGCGAGCTATCGAATGGAACTTTAAGCGTTATTGTGTGCGTTGCGCCGATCGTTTTTTGGGATTTTCGAACTTGGACACGCGTGCGAGTTGACGGTTCTCGAATTTGGGGATGATCGACGATAATATGAGCTTGGGTGAATTGAGATTTAATATAGGAATTAATTGTCGACTCATGGCCGATTTTTTCGATAAACGTACTTTATTGTCTATTATACGCCGAGTTGGAGTTATGCATTTACATTTTAATTTAGAGAACGAAACAATGGATAAAGATAAAATCGTTTCGCTGAAAGAAACAATTTGTCTGTCTGTCTATGCAAATAGTTTGCATTGCAATATTTGCAGCATTAGTTACGTTTTTAAATTGATTTGCTGAGTTTGAATTTTTTAATCGTGAAAATCAACTTAATCATCAGATAGAAGTTGATACGTGCTATATGTAACAGGACAACCAACTATTTCTTTTTTCATTTCGTTTCATTAAAACAAATAAAAATAAAGCAAAAAAAAAGAGAATCGACATACTTATCTATTGAAAAGAAAGAAAAAGCGCGAGGTGTAATCAACGGCGTGTAAAAGCTCACTTTATGAACTCGCTTCATACATACACATGCGAGAGTCCGAATATACCGGAAAAATACCGAAATAAATTTGATCTTCCTTCGCAGCGGCGGCAGCGGGGCAGCAAATCAAAATGAACCTGTACGTATAGAGGCTGGAAAGGGGGCGTTACGCAGAGGAGAGCAGCAGACGCCGCGAGTACGTGATATCTGAAAATCGTAACTCGAGCTCTCGCTGCCGCACGTTCCATCTCGCTTTTCCATCAAAAGTGAGATAGCGCTCTCAATATACGATTTAATAACGTTTTTATGCAACAATCGCGATGCGCTATTTGTCAGGCTTTAACGGCCGAGGAAGAGACGGAGAGGGCTAGGGCACAGAGGGGGAGAGAGAAAGACCTGTAATTTTCCGATCGAATATACGCTCGAAGTGGATGCAGATTGAATGGTCAGCCGTTTGTCGGCGGAAGAGAGGGGGAGAAGCTGCGGCGCCGAGGCCGACGTCGCGATTTTATCGGCGTATACCGCGGGACATATTTCAATAGAGATAATTAATGGCATCGATGTTTTGCCGTTCGATATTCCCTCCCGTAATGGTGGCTTATTAAACACCGTGATTGCTGTATTAACCTCCCTCTTCCCCCCCCCTCACTGCCGTACGACAGAGTCGTGGCGATTTTTGGCAGATTATTGATCGGACTATTGACATTGATAACTTCATAATAACAGACGCGTTGCCTAAAAGCGAATTAACGTTCTTTAATCGCGTGTAATTTAACGTTTTCTTTTTCTTTTTCGGTTAAACAAAAAACATAGGCCTTTCAAAACTCTTTATCCAACAGTCGAACGCTTCACAATGCACACAAAACCCACACTCCGTCATCCGACTCGAAAAAAAGACCTCGACGCGACGTAACGTCTCTTTCATTCCAAAAACTCCGCGCCTCTTTTCACATCCACACACAATTTCTTTTCATTAAATAATAACCACGTCGGCTCGACAAATCGCGATCGCCGAATAATTCCCCCCCCCCCTTTCCCACCACCGTCGTTCTCTTATACAGCCAAAATTTTCAATTCGACCTCCGGACAAATTAAAAGCGCGTCCCCCGCAAGCGTCGCAGGCTTTAACCCATGCATTATACGCCGTATCGCAAAATCCCGGCCCTCCCGTCGTTTAATCGGTTGAAAATCGATAATTACAAGCGCCGCGTATACACGGCACATTTTCGAAGGAAGAATGCTCCGATCGTTCGATCTAGCCATTAAAAATTGGAGGAAGAGAGTGAAAGACGAGAAAGAAGAGATAGAAGGAAGGAAAGAAGGAGGCAAAAAAGCGGAGGGAGCGAGAGCCACGAGGAGAGACGGTGTGTATGGCAGCCGAGGCGCGTGTTAATATAGTTATTACCGATCGGAGCGGCCCGAAAGACTGGAAAAAGAGGAGCGGACACGATGGGAGCGTACGGAGGCGCTCTCGGGGCCTTTGGAGCCGCATTAAAAACCAATTTTTAAGTCCCGAAGAGCCAGGCCCTCGGCTCCGCGGCTAATAACAGTGCCTAATGCCGCAGTGGGTTTTGTATGAGCGCCCCTCTCTGCTCGAGGCACACACACACACACCACAGAGAGGATGCTATGGATGCGCTATGAAAAAAACGCGAGGCGATCGCGTGTTTTTCAATTAGGAGCTCCCGGCAAGGATCACCGCGACTATTTGGCTCTCTCTCTCTCTCTCTCTCTCTCTCTCTCTCTCGGCTTTTGTAGTTGCGGCAGCTGTCAAACGAGCCTCGTGATGCTAAAGTTGGTTGAGGCCCGACGAAGCGGCTGATCGATCGGGCGAATTATGCTTTGCTGCTTATTATGTGCCGAACGGCTGGTTGCCTCTATACATCGCGTGGGAAGATGCTGTGAGGTTGACTGAGAGGCCTTGTTTTCTGCGACCGGACGATCTTCTTCTTTTTTTCTTCGTTTTTTTTTCTTAATTAAATTTGCGTAATTTTCGGGTTGTGTATTTGCGACGACGTCTGTTATTAGCTTGTTTTTCACGTATCCTGCTTTGAAAAGATCTTAGGCAGATTGAAACTGAGTTTGGCTGGAGGAATATGCATATGGATGGGTGGCGACTGCGGTTATAATCGCTAAACGAGATAACGGTGATAATGAGCTTCTTTCAATTTTGGGAGAAAATTTATCTCGGGCTTTTTGATATATCGACCGGCAGAGTATTTTTTTTTATAAAAGTCTTGGGATAAATTTCAGGAAATTTACAAGCACAGACTGCAAACCTGTTATTCGAAAATACCTTGGTACAAGATAATAGCAAGTTTGCTTGATCACAACAAAAATTTACATGCCCGAAAAAAGAGAAAAAAAATCAGCCGCTCAAACGTACCATCGTCGTCGGCGTATAAAGTGTCATTGTGCGCAAGACGAATGCCGGGGGCTAATTTGTTTCCCAGTACTACGACGTAAAGAGCCACGGCTCTAGCACCATAACCATCGAGTCGGAGGTACGCAATTTAGTTAGAGCCGCACGGATCTAGCTTCCACGTATAGACTCTTGTATTTCGGTTGGGAAGACAAAAGCTTAGGGTTGAAGTCGCGTTAGCGCGAAGAGGAAGAGAACCGGTCTAATAGAATTCGGCCAATTATATTTTTAGGGCCGAGAGGCAGCCGGCAGCGCCGAAAAGTTTATAGGCGGCGTAATGGGTGCCGATCGGCTTTTTAGAGCGTCTCAGACTAGTGGTGGGGCTAAGCAGAGACCGGTCAATTTCATCGGATCCCCTTGGCTTTTCAAAGGAGTAGCAATGGGATAGATGGGGAGGAGGGTGGGAAGGAGCGAGGGAAATAAATCTGACACAACCGGGCAATCATCTTTTATAACGCCTTTCAGCTTCTATTTACAACTGCGTATTCTGGCTGTTACTACTGCCGCTGCGATCGTGCGCGACAGGGGGTGTTATATCTTTTTTTCATTCTCTAGGAAATATCTAAGAAATCGCGGTCATTCCAGTGGTTTGCGTAATCGTTGTGGCTTTATGTATACGAACGGTGGCTAGAGCGACTGATTGTTTGTCTTTTTTTTGTTGGAATCGTGGATTGAGTCATTCGTTGGAAATCAATGATTGCGAGGGAGCTTTTGGAATTCCGACGAAAGGAAAGAAGTTAAATGCACGGGTGTACGAAATGACGGTTATTGTGGAGAGGGGGAATAATAAATTTTACCGTGCGCCGGAGGGTCAAGTAAAATAGATCTTGATTGAATAGGATTATACGAGGCGTATTGAGTTTTTCTATATCGCGACGTTGTTGCGTGATTTAAACCTTTTTCTGATTATACAGGTCAAAATGATGATGTATACAAGCTCATTCTGGCTTATTCGCTGTAATTAAATGTCATTAAGCGATTAAGTCTTTTAAAACGCACCGATCGTATATAACAGAGCAACTTATTAAATCCGAAAAACGCATCTAACGATTTGATATCGCAATTAAGCCTCGAGAAATCCGAGAAACCTTTAGAACCGATCCCTTTATCTCTATTATACCTCTCCCACCCGATTTTTAATAAATTTCCAATTCTCCTCGGCGTCGTTTCCAGCAATTCAATAATGCGCGACTTATCCTTCTACCGCATAGGCCGATCAAGCGAGGCCACGGTAAACGATCGAAATAAAACCTCTGCGGCTCGAGTAAGAGCAATTCATGGGAGGCCAATCGAAATCGCTCGTTATGCTCTGGGCTAAATCGCGCGGCTATACGCGACAACGCAATGGCGATCGTCAGGGGCGCTCTCGATCCCTCGCGATAAATTTCTATTAACGGGCTTCGGGCGTTTGGTGCGCACCCTTTCCCTCAGCTGCAGTGCCGCCCTCGCGGAATATGTCCAGAACGCTTCGAAACAATCGGCCATTAAATCGAACGGTCCCGCGGCGGATAATAACCGAGAGAGAGAGAGAAAGCAATAATAACCGGGGCGACGCTCGTTTCGACTGCTCCTCTGCTGCATACGTGGAGGCGCATAGTCGTATACATCCAGCAGGAGCATCGCCGCGACTAATGAGCGGCCAATTACCAACGAAGCTTGTATGCGTACTGGGCCGCTCCGTCCGCAGGGCCGCCGCGTGTCGATGGAATTACCCGGCGCACACGGCTTGAAATCCGAACTCCGGCCTCGAGCTAGTCCTCCTCCCTACTGTGCACTAATGCCCCCGGGACACGCGAGAGAACTTCTCTATATCGAGGAAGCTAGGGCTCTCTGTATACTCGCCAGCGGCTTAACGACCGTCTCGTCCTGAGGTAAGCACGGGCCGGGCCGAGAGAGGCGTTTCACCGGCTGCTCCTTTTACCGCCGGCTCGACCGCGGCTTTTTGCCCCTTTTCGCGAATTAGGGCCGCGTTATGGCCTGCTAAGGGAGCGTCGATTGCTCGTAAGTAGCGCCTCGGCGGCTCTTGCGTGAGAGAGAGAGGTGCTATGTACGTGTACGATGCGCATTTTACGCGGATGGGGCTGTTTTCCAGAGGCTCTTCGGGTACGCCACTGCCGTGGCTGGGCATTGATGAAGCGATCGAGCTAAGCCCGCCGGCGTAAGCTGTGGTTATTGTGATGCGCCTACGATGTTTACGTATTACGTAATATCACTTGCTTCTGATTATTGTTGTACAAGAGCAAATGCAAATGATCAGCGTGTTTGGAAATTTTCTGTAAAATCGATTTCAATCTCGATTAGCGACGCTTCAAATTAACGACGGCGAAACCGGTAAAGGACAAGTCGGAAGAAGCCAGCGACGCATCGCACATCTCGTTCTCGGGGAAAAAACGTCCAAGGCCCTCAGAGGCGCGCGACAGCTCGCATGATAATGAAGTGCTCGGCAGGGATAATGACAGAGCCTTGACCGCGCGTAAGCGAAGTGCAGAGCGTAAAGGCTTTCCATGCGTCAGGAGCAGCAGCAGCAGCAGGCCTCTTTCGACGCGCATATTTCGGGGCTTCGAGGCTCTCTCTCTCTCTCTCTCTCCTCGTAATATCGGCGCACGCGCGACGCCACGTTATAATTAACGGGCCCGTGAAGGATGGGCCAACCGGTGGCACGGCCACGCGCACATGCCCAGCCCTTGTCCTCTTTCCCCCTCCCCCCCCCCTCTCTCACTTTCTGCTCGCGTGGAGATTTATAGTTATTAATTCCGTAATAGAGCCATCACGGCCGATGCACGCGGGATACAGCCTTTACCAGCCGTCTTGGCCCGATTAATGAAGTCTTCGGCGAAAATAATAAACGCTACCCTCCCCCTCCTCTATGCGGCTCTCCTCTATACTTCTCTTTCTCTCCGTTCGTCTCTTGATCGGTCGATTTTTAATTTCTTTTTTTTCTTTCCTCTCTTTTTCACGCGGCGAGCGAGAGAGAGACGACACGACTATTCCTGCGAGTCACGCGGTGCTGCGTTCCGCCGCGCGGCGATACGCTGGATCGGGGCGTGTTTTCTCCTCTCTGCGCTTGGCCATACACGCGCGCGCGCGCGGACTAATTGGCTCGGGCACCAAGCGGTCTCAGCGGCCAACTTGCCGGTCATCCTGCACGCGCATCCCACCGCGCGATTAGTCGAATTCGGCTGGTAATGGCCGATCGATCGCCAGATTAGCTCTTTTTTTCATTTCTTTGTCTTTTTTTTCGTTGGGGCCTAAGAGATCCGCGTTTATTGAGGCGTCGACGAATTGGATCTAATCGACGGATAAGGTGCCTGGAAACGTTCGCCTCTCGGCGTGTTACGAAATACACGCAGCGCTTGTACACCGGCCTGCCCCGCGCGCGGCTTGTCTATTTGACGCGCGGCTGTCGGGCTGTATGCCGGGACCTTATCTACTTAAATTGTTCACGCTTCTATTGTGACGAGTCTCTGTTATTGTATTGACTGCTGTATTGTGTCCCTAGATTGCGGTATACACGCACAAAGGACTTTTATCTTTATTAAATCTTTTAATCCCTTTTTTATTTTATTCCAACCGACTAGATTGCTTGTCAAATAGTAGAAATTCGGTTGATGGAAAACGCGATTGTTGTGTGTACGAAAGAATAAAATATTAATTATTTAGAAATTGGAGGGTATCAATTTCACAGCTTTTTATCGAGCTTTACATACACGGAAAAGAGCACATGTAAACTGGCGAGTCAGAGCAATAGTCTATTTAGTCTATTTTCGTTAAATATAGCCTCCTAGGAATTGTCCGTAAATTATTCGTCGCGCAGAATTTCTCTCCGTCGTTCCGTCTGGCATAAGCTCTTCACCTATATCTAGATAATGTTTTACTTCTTACGATGTCGGTTGCCAAATGGCCGTTATTTATTGGTCGTCGGCTTCTGGGACTGGAACTACTGTAAACATTAAAGCTTGAGTTATTGGCGCTGTTAGATAAAATAATTGTGTATCCGGGTACAATGACCGTGCAACTTACCCCCGGAGTTAGTCGTATCTTTAAGATTCTCTCCATAACCGTTTCGTATTTCGCTCCTTTTTGAGAATATTTATTAGCGTTTTCGTTTAATTTGATGTTGGATGGATAAAATACGGCGAGCTGGGTGGATGATATTTGTGAAAAGTATTCTTGTAGACAATCCTAGTTTAAATAAGTCTTTTTGAACACTCATAAACTTTTTACTTCTCATACACTTAGTTTTATAATTTATAAATTCCAAAGAGCACCTGAAATACCAATCTAACTTTTTTCTAATGATTTTTTCTTTCAGACAAAAAGAAATCTACATCATTAATCGGTCAATTTAAACGAAATCTCACACCTAAAATGAAGAAAGAAGAAAACATTCATCTAGCCAGTGGACTAAAGAAAATTCAAATCATTCCCCCAGAGAAATGCGCGGTAGAAGAGAAAGCCGCGCTCGAGGCGGCGGGGCAATCCGCCCGAAACGAAATACCAGGAACGAAACGAAAGGTAAGCCGGGGGAGTAGCCTCTCTCTTTCTCGCACGCCCTTTTCACACCTGATAATGAAAATCTTTTCTCGGAGCGAAAAAAACGCGCGGACCGAAGTAATTTCGCGTTTGAGAAATGGATATTGGCGGCTCTGCTGCCGCGGCAGCCAAGCGCTCTTGCCTCTCCGCATGCGGGGCGCTCACATACATATATATCGATGACTCACGCACGGGCGCGCGCGCACGGCTGCATATAACGAGCGAAAAAAGCAATTACCAACGGCTCCTCCGAGTCTACCTCGGCCTCGTCACTAATTCAATTTTCCGTACCTGCAGCTCGTTCGTTCGCGCGCGCCTGCGAAAGAGCGCGTTATATACCTTCGCCTCTTTCTTTCCCATCCTCTCTTCTCGCTTTCTCTCTCTCTCTTCATCTCTACCACTCTTCTTTTTCTCGGCTTGAAAAGCTAGAGGTAGGGGGGCCCTGAAAGGGATAGAGGCAGAGTAACGACGAATTGAGTTGTCAGAGTGCAAAGGCACGAGGGAGGCTGGTCTGACCGAGCAGCTCCAAGCGGCTTAGCCAGACGTAAGATTGAATTTTAATTTTTCCTACTTCGCAGTGTCGCTCGTTGATTGGCTTGAGCAACCTCACTATGAGCATACTATTTCAAAACTAATCGAGAGAAGTAAAAATCGCAGGTGAGTATAGTAGGCTGAAACGAAGGCAAAAGTGTAACCCACAGTAGCACTGCCGACCGATACAAAGTCCAGTCGATTCCTCGTAATTCGCGGAATAAAGTCCGTAATAATGCGCGTACAGGTACGTAGTTACGCTCACCGCGCGCACATCACCATCATCATCATCATGATCATCATCGAGGGGGTGGTAGCGATGCGCACGGAGGTGCGAACTGCTCTCGGAGAAGCACACGAGCATCTCTCTCTCTCTCTCTCGCTCGTCAGCTCTCGAGGAAGGTGTCGGTGCCGGGATCATTTATTATCGCGAGATTGAATTTCTCCGGGGATCCGAGCTGCCTCTCTCTCTCTCTCCCTTTCGAAACTCGGCCTCTCCGTTGGCTCTTCCTCATCCCCGCCCGTCCCTCTGGCCCTCGGTTTAATTAAAATATCGTTATAGGTAGGCGTGGAGGATTCGTGTGCGCCTCGGCACTTCTCTCTTTCTCTCCGAGCGTGTGTGCGCTTGTGGGCCTCGCTTCTTTTTCGGCCTCTTTGCTTTTTCTCGCGTCCGCGGTGTGTGCGCGCCCGGGCACACACGCGGATACCGAAAGAAACGAGATAATAACTCAGCGGAGCCCTGCGAAAAAACGATGCACGCCACACGTTGCCCCGTGTGCTGCTATCGGTGTTTCTTTCACTGCCGATTGCCTCTCTCTCTCTCTCTCTCTCTCGTCCCTTTAATCAGTGCGCGTTTTAATTGCGCTGCCTTTCCGATTGCATCTCTTTCTCTCTGGAATACCGTGGGCTTTATACGCGGCTCTAATATGCAACGAACTGTTTTGATGTTTCACTTGTTAATGAGCGTACTTCGTTTATTTTTCGTCTTGCTTTTGTTGCGCTTATTGTTAATTTGTACTTGGCTGCTGCGAGGATATTGAACGGTTGATGAGTTTATTCGTTATACACGGCGGATTGTGATCGAACCGAGTTATTAGGTTTTTACAAAGGTAACGGGCGTCTTAGAGAATCATTTGCTTTGAAAACTCGGCTTCTGGTTTATCTTTATTCTATTAATCTAGGCTCTTATCATCGTTTCCAAGTACACCTTTTCATGATTTCACTCAACCTTTTCATTTATATAAATGTACAAGTGTGAATTGCTACTTAAAATTTTATCGAAATATTTTCTTTTTCTAATCCTCTGTAAAATCAAACCAATTTTTAATGATAAATCTTTTACAAAACTGACAATTTTCATGTAAATATGAACTACCATGATTGATATATCAACGAGATTTATCGAGAACGAATCTTCTGGCTTAATTACAAGTGCATACCGTTGAACGTGCAAGTGATAAAAAAAATATGCCATCTACAGGCAGCGAAAGGAAATTACATCGGCACGTATCACGTGCGTAATTGCGCAATATCGCACCAACGAGGTTTCACGCAAATTATATCATCATAATCTCCAGCAGCGGCTGCAGTGAACGATCAATTAGCGATATTCTCGGAGGACAAAGTCGACTTGTAAATTTTCGGTCGAAAAAGCAAAGTGATGGTCGAGCTCGCGAAAATCAATAATTACAATACCACCGGTTGGTATATAAATCTCAGCGACAAGCTTATAGTTTGAGGAAAAAAACAATAATGCGTCACGAGGAGAAGACGGAGGAAGGGGGGTAAGCGAGGGAGAGAGAAAGGGGCGGTGGAGGAAAAAACGTCTGCGAGGACTATCATCGATCCGGTTGCAGGCGTGAGCGGTGTGTGTTTCTCAATCGAGAGCTTAAGGGCTTCTTTCTCTCTCTTTCTTCCTCTCTTTCTCTCTCACGCACGGCTTTAATTAAAAATTAATCGGCGCAAATTAATTTAAATGCAAAAAGACTCGTTTTCCCCCGGTGTGTCGGAGAGTAGGGCTGCTGCCGGATCGCGCGCCTACACGTAAGCGGCGAAAAAGAGAGAATATTGTGGAAAGAGAAAGAGAGAGGGAGAGAGAGAGAGAGAGTGCGGCTGGCGGCTGAAGGCCGAAGGTGGAGCAGCTCGTTCTTCGGAGGCGGGCCCGCTGAGTTAGCCGATCGTTGTTGGGCCAGCAGCAGCGGCAGCGCCGATAATCGAAATTCCTCGAGAGACTCGCTTCGAGACAATGGAGCGACGGAGAAGCCAGCAGGCTACCTTCTTGCGTCGAGACCGCACGAATATATGGGCCTGCACACCTTCGTGGCGCACGCGATTTTTTTCGAGCTTTCGGAAGGAGGATACGCTCTCGGCTGCTCTTATTCTTTTTCATTCGCCTGCTCTTTCTCTCTCTTTTGATTTTTGGCAGACCACGAGTAATTCTATGAGTGGATGGGAGTTTCAAGGATTTTGCCCGAGTTCGACGGCTAGAGATATACGTTGTTTTTTAGGGCCTAACCGACAGGTGTATGCCATATGATTGACATAAGTAGCTGTCTCGAGTTCTCTTCCTTTCTTTTATTCTGCAGCTTTGAGATTGACGGACGAGACGAATATGTCTAAATCGAGCTAGTAGTATTTTTAGGTCGACCTTTGACACGTGAGAGTAGGTTTGGCAGACGTCGATAAAAGTTGCTCATGTGATATATAAATAAATAAAAAAATAATATTTTGATGTAATAACTAATGCCTTTGACTAGCGGTGTAAAAACTTTGTGCGGCAAACTTTATTTTTTTATGTCATAGTAATGAAATAATCCAATTTTTTTCCATTTTCATCTTCTCTTCAAAAATTTTCTTGAAAAGTTTACTCTTTAATTCTACGCAAACAGAACGGGTTTGCTTATCCGTAAAACCGATATTCTCAGATCAGTGTACTAAGATCAGCTCACTTCTGTAGCCAATCCACTGCTTACACACAACCAACACAAGTGGGTTCAACGAGCATATGATCCGAGCTCGTCCGACATCGCGTCGAGCGCATCACTAGCGAGTCCGCCGCTGGGGATAGCCGCGCGCGTGACTTATGCGTTTTTAAAGCACACGCCAAGCGCCTTATCGGCAACGCATAAACAAGCGTACAGCTGATCGTCGAGCGTAGATTCTCCGAACGAGATCAACGTATAGAGAGCCGAGAGAGAGAGAGAGAGAGAGAGAGAGAGAGAGAGAGAGAGAGAGAGAAAGAGAGAGGGAGAGAGTACGGCCCCCTTCGATAAAATCGATAGTTGGCCGCCAGCGGCGCCGCGGCGGTGTTCCAGCTCCTAGACGTATAATGAATTTTTTCGCGCTTAACCTGCGAGGGACCAGGCTCGTCGATTATTATTGCCTCGTTATCGTCCGCGAGAACGAGCCCGTCCGGGGGCGGTCTGGCGACTTGGTCTTCAGTCGACTTGTTTACGCTGAGGAGTATAGCCAGCGCTTGGACTGTTTGTAATTTGCCGATATCCGCTTGGCGCTCTTTTGGTTTATGCACTTCTTTGGGATTTGGAATGAGGGGAGGGAGAGAGTCACAAGATATGGACTTCGAGTTTATCGCGGAATGGCTTCGATTGAAATCGGAGAAAATGCCTTTTGTTGTAAGGGTCGATCCTTGTCATTTTTTGTACCTTATAGGGCATATTTAAGTTCTGGAGTACAATCTTCATTCTGATGAGTAACTTGGCTTTAAACTTTAATGCAGGTATTGAATGAATTGCATGTTACCCGACCTAGATTCTTCTAATCAATAGAATAATTTTCTGGAAACAGTAAATGTGCATTATCAAATTTTGAAATTTCACTCATTTTTATTTGTGAAAATCCACATTTGATCAATATCAATTTTTCTAATGAACTATACCAATTTTTCAAAAGCAAACTCTAAATATTTTACCCTATATTATTATATTTTTTCATAAAGTTTATGGTTTTAATGCTTGATTGAACCGCCAAGTAAAAAAGTCTATTCGAGGCTAAAAATTTGTGATTATTTATTATTGTACGTGCATGCAAGCTTGGCTTTAAAACGATTTTTGACATTCATTCGTACCTGCATGTAAAAATCTACATTTCGGCAAGTATCTACATATCCATTACATACTTTACTAATAAACTTGAGTGACTTTTCAAATGTGAACTCTAAATAATCTACACAATAGTATTATATTTTTTCATAAAGTAAATGTTATTTTTTTATTGGTTTGAATGATATTTTCACATTGAAGGAACAATTTGTCCGAGTGAATACATCAACTTTTCTTAGTTCCGACAGAAAGAGTGATAAACCAGTCTGTTTTCTACCTTAGATTGAAGTACCTGTGGATAAAATTTTATATAATTTAGTTGTTATCAAAAATGAAAAATTTCTTCAAAATATTTTTGTTGATGGTATACGTAACTTCTACATATTGTAATAAACAAATCTTTGAAGGTCAATGGATAATCTCAAATTTTTATAAATGCATTGAAGGACTGGTGGAAGAAACAGTAAGAACCGAGAATAGAGTGAAAATTTATTTCAATACATCATCTGTTTTACCAGATATTCCTAAAATTATATTGAGAAAAGTATTTCATGAAAAAAAGTATGTACGTATTGGTAATCTTAAGAAAATAGAAGAAAAGGAATTACTGCTATTTACAAATATTCTAATAATAAACTTAGAATCAGATTTAAGTTACGTCTTAAAACAAATATATTCTCAACCTCGAACGAAATACCTCATTTTTATTACTTATACGGATGATGCTATTGATCAACGATTATCAGAAATTACTCGTGTAACCTGGTCTGCTGGAGCCCAACGAAACATCATTTTTGTTTTTTATTGTAGCAAGTCAGATAAATTAATGATTTACACTACATCTTCATTTTCTTCTGGCTACTGTCACATGGGACATCTTTATCAGGTTTGAATCTAATTTAATGATAATTAAACATTTTATTTTCTTAAGTGAATTTTTTTTATAATAGAAACATAGTATTAAAATAGAACTTACAAAAACATGTTCAACCTTTGTAGAAAAGGCAGTTTCCATAATATATGTTCTGTGTTCTATGAATAAAAAATCTATTATATTCTACTATATTTACAGAGAGCTGGCGTAGCACAGTGGTAAAGTGCTTGCCTCTGAACTACGTCGGCTCGAGGGGTCGTGGGTTCGATCCCCGGTGACGGAAAAATTTTTCGGA
>JAPYYQ010000945.1:0-46376 GCA_030522585.1 Anagyrus pseudococci
AAACAAGCCAGTTTCAGGTTTGTTATTGCTTTGGAAAAATAATACCTTTTTATCTGGCTTGTTACTGGCCAGTTACGAGAATCACATTTCCACCAGGGGTTAAATGTATTTTAATGTGATTTAATAAATTTTATGCTTGTTAAAATTCTTATACTTTAGGAAAAGTGTAGGCCTGTTGTATTTCAAGTTTCGCAATTTAAGCGTTAATGTATTTGGTAAGGTTTTTTGAATTCTACGAAATGCTTGCAGCATTAACGTACTTTGAGAATCTTTATCCATTAAATTGTTGAAGCAGCTGTTTTTTACGTACGTCATATACCACTAAACATATATATTCAATGACGTCGTTCTAAAACTGTAAGTAAACAATTTTATTGTTAAACGGTTATTAAAGTTGTTAGAATTATAATTATTAGGCAATTACGAGAGACGAATACATTATTTATCCAAACATTTATCTTTTCGATAGAAAGATATATCTAGAAATTTATGTCCCTACTACAAAAATCTATTTAAATTTGTTTGCTTGTCTTTTTTTACAAAGCAGTATATATGTTAACGACATATTATCGAATTTAATCTTATAAATATTTTTCTCATAATATTATTGTTTTTAAAGAACAAACTTTTAACGCTGTAAAATAATGTCCAAGTAAAATTTCCAGAAACCTCTGCAGTTTTGTATTGAAGAGTTTTCATTTATTCCTTATATTTAAAAGCGTGTATTAGTGATGAAAATTAAACTAAATAGAAATATCTTTTTTCTTTTATGTATTTTGTGCCTCTGTAACGATGTTAAAAACGATCATTTACCGTCTAAACAAGTAATAAGAACAATCTTATCTTTGCATGTACGTAAGAACATTTAAATTCATGTTTTATTAATGTGAAAACTTGAAACAATTCGTGTTTGAACGAACTGTGTAAATAAAGCTTTACTTTTTAGGCACCGGAAGATAGGTTGAACAGATCTGTAGTGCTTTGTTACTAACGTCGTCATCATTCTTTTTAGATTTCAATTTGCTTTAAACGAAGCTTTTTCAAAGTAATCAACTCTAAAGAAAAATACTAAAAAATGTTATCAAAACTGACAATTATTATCACAATTTATATCAGTCTTAAATTTATAAAAAAAGTTGTTCACGAATTGTAAATAATTTGTGGATATTTAATGTTAATAAATTTTACTGTTCTTTTTTGCATTTCACCGCGATGATTGTTATCTTGGGATTATCGCGGAGGCCGCGTCGCGCCGATCGAAAAGGATCGCGCGTGAACGCAGCCCCTCGAATCGACGGATTCTTCGATTTTGAACTAGAGGGGGTACGGGGCAGTGTTCTATGACTGCGGACGGTTGGCCGGGAAACGCAGAAAACTTGTTTCCGTTTTTTCAGTTTTTCGTTGACTTGACAACGATTTTGCTTTTGTTTTATTATTCGCAGTTTGCACCAGATCTTGTAAAAACGTTGAATGTAGCACGTCCTCGTGCTTCTCGCCGTCGCCAACTTCCAGCTCCAGAGCTTGCGGCAGCAGAGGCTCCCGTGTACGAGCAACCGCTCGTCGCACCAACTGTGGCACGTCCTCGTGCCCCTCGCCGTTGCCAACCTTCAGCAGCAGAGCTTGCGGCAGCAGAGGCTCCCGTGTACTAGCAACCGCTCGTCACAATGATATAAAAAAGTTACCTTCGTTATATTCACGAAAAAGTAATTTGTTAAATTTTGCGTCAGTTACGAAATGCAGTAATTGCCATTAAAACTTTTAAAAATTTCGGATATTTATTTAGTCCAGAATCATCGAGTAGTTTAAAAAAAATTCCAAGCTCAATGTTAGACAATTATATTCGATTTGCAAATACTGAAAAGAGTGAAAAGCCAGAGCTTGAGAGAATTTCAGATTTTTCGTTTAAAGAAGCTGAGATGGCTTCATCTGCTGGCATTCTTTCGCAATCTTACGAATCAAAAAACTCGGATCGTGAACGATCATCTCGTTCGTCTCGACATTTGCGTGAAAAAGTAATTTATGTTACACAGGTAGAAGAATCTTCGAAAAGAGAAATCTCAAACACGGAAAAAAGTCGTTTTCATGATAATCATTGTGCGTACTGTGGTCATAAAGATCATTCTATAGAAAAATGTAAAAATTTTATTCAAACCCCGATGACTAAGAGATGGAAAGTTGCGAGAGAAAACCGTTTATGTTTTAATTGTTATCCGTTGCGGTCGAAATCACCATGAACTTTTACACTTTAGAGTTGAAAACTCAAAAAATCAAAATAGTGTACAGTCAACATCTTCCGAAAACACAGAGAAAAGATTATGACTAGACTCGCGAGCATTCCTAAAATTTGTCCCAGTCACAGTAACCGGTTTTAAAACTTCAACAAGCATTTATGCTTTCTTAGACGAAGGATCTACAGTTACTTTGATAAGCTCAGATATTGTTGATTTAGTTGGTGCGAAAAGCTCTTAAGTAAATATTCCTATAAGAGGAATTGACTATAAAGATCCATTAATATTTTCGAGTAAAAAAGTAAATTTGGATATGAAAAGCATATCTCATTCTTTTCGAATTTTTAACGCTCTTGTGGTCGATAATCTTAATTTACCCTTTCAAGAATTTGATTTAGAGTTATCTACGAAGTTCTTAAGTTCGTAAGGGTAAATAAATAGAATAACGTATCAGTTTTTATTTCATTTTCATATAAAATCCATGTATTGTGTCAATTTTTTTCATGCGTTACAAAAGAAAACAAAATATGCCAGGCTGCGTCTGGGAGAGAAGGGAGAAGTGGTGGAGAGAAATAGAGAGAGATAGAAATATAGTAAGGTTAAGTATATAGTCACCGGTAGAGTAGTACACCGCTTTACGCAACACATTCTTCATCGCTCGACGCGACACTGATCATAAAACATGATACATGCTTTTTCATTCAATTAACGCATGCTGCCAAAACGAATAGACGGCTCGCGCGAGATCATTTGTCATTGCTGTTTACGTTATTTATAACATTATTTCATGGCAATAGTGAATTTGTAACACTTCTAAGCAAACATGTAACGAGCCTTTTCAAGATAGTTTTTTTTGTTGTTGACATTGAAAAATTCTATTTACCACACTGTTAAAACCGACTGTTATATACTCAGAGTATAATATTTTTTTCTCATTATTTGAAATAAACGATTCAACCGAAGAGAAAAACCTTCGTAAACGTTAACAACAAGGACCTTCCTGCGCGCGCATCTCACTTTACACGTATACGATTTAAAATTAACATTCGTAAAGAAAATCTGTACAGCTAAGTCAACGGAATAATAATAATTGAATGAAATATCATAACACATAGAGCGGCTAAATTAGTTGCTCCGCCACTGTAGTCGCATGTCCTCTTAGATTGTTTAATTAGATCCTCAAGTCCAACATATATTCAGCTTCTTATGTATACGTATATAACCCATTCATTCGCAACTCGTCCATCGTGCGTTACACATTTTGTTTATATTCAATATTTATAATGTTTACTCGTCGACCGCTATATCACACACATGGGGCGCGCGTGTACGAGCGCTTTGCACGTTTACAAGCCCTGCCGAGAGTACAGAGGGTCGACGAAATGCTTGACCAGCCAACGGCGTAGTCTTACTTACAATATATTTATAAAGCAGGCCGATGATTTTTTTTCCCTTCGGTCGATTCCATTCTGCAGGCAAAGCGACGAAAATTCGGAGGCTGCTCTCGACTGGCGTGCCCTACATAGAGCTTCTTGTTATTGCACTGACGTAATATCGCCGATCGCGAGGCAATCTCGCGTCTACTTCCTTAACGTATTTACAGAAAAGTTATTCAGCTCTCTCTCTCTCTCTCTCTCTCTCTCTCTCTCTCTCTCTTTCTCTCTCTCTCTTTCTCTTGTGGTCGCCTGGTCGCTCTCCAGCAAGTATAACTCTCCCCGCACTCTCTTTCTCTGTGTGTGTGTGTACCTATCTCGGCGTCCACACAAGCGTCCCTCTATATAATATGACTATACGAGTCGGAGCAGGGTGTCACGCGCGGGAAGAAAAGAGACGGATCAACGAGACGCACGCGCGCGCGGCCTAAGTATTGCACCCTCCTTGTCTTCTTTGTACAAACGCGCGGAAATCGCTTCCGCACCCTTTTTACGTCCCCTCTCCGCATCCGGCAAATGTCAAGCTTTCGCCGACGATCGCAATCCCGTTTGCTTGCTCGATTATTCTGCGTATGTGTGTTGTGTACTCTCTGTGTACTCTGTGTGTGTGTGTGTGTGTGTGGGCTTGTGTGTGGGCTTGTGTGTTGTGCTGTCGCGTGAACTTTAACGAATCTACTTGAATATGTACAGGGCGACGTCGTGACGCGCACATGATCGTCGGACGATAAATATATACTTATATGAATAGGTCATGTTTGACTGCTCGTGATACAGCGGAATATGAACAATTTTCGCAATGCCTTTTTTTTCATTAGCGTGCCTCGCGCGGTTATATTTATTTATCTTTATAAATCTTCAAACCAAATTCGAAATTTAACAACTTAATATTTAGCGGACGTTGAAACAATATATTACAGAGTATTTTTCTCATTTTTTTTTTGTTTGTGCTTAATCTTAATGATGATAAGACAAATTGTAAAATGTGTTAAATAATAAAAAATAGCAATAATTGTAATCGTAATCTACTTAAAATTCACGGGAATCGAAAAGAATTATAACTCGTTGTCATGATTAACATTCTTTTGTAACTAAGAGCTTTTTTTTAAGAATTGCCTTACAAGTATTCACAATTTTAACTGTATATTTTTTATAGTACATCATGAAACAATAAACTTGGGTAAGATTATCGTTTAATCGAGAGTGTACTAGGTCATTTTCATGCTTTAGCATAGTAATGGATAATTCATTCATTTGCAATTATTCGTACGTTAGAATTTTTTTTAATTTACTAATAAAGTAAACAATATTACAAAGGGATGATCCTATTTGTACGCATAAACAAACGTCGTTTACATATCATCTAGTGTTATTCATAGAAATTAATTTTCGTATAATTTTTAACGACATTAAAGTCATGGGTTAATTTTCAAAATAAACAACTCACATCGTTCGCGTCTCAAAGATATGTCAAGAATTTATTCAAGGAAGTTCGGCCATCCCTACCGATTTTCTAATCTTCGTTTAACTTCAACAACAAATCGACCAAAGCTTCAACAAAACAAGAAATAAAAAAAAAATGGATTAAAGAATAATGCACAGTCGTCCCAAACCTATACGATCACACGATGTCGCTTCGTGGACTCTCGTTACGACCTTTAAGGTTCGTTCGTTCATCTACAAATCGCTGTATTTATTTTGCTCATCTAATGAGCGCCTACGATATCATTCGCAGTAAGAGAAGATTTTTGGCGATAGGAACTTCAATGTGCCATTTGTATCTCCGAGTTTAATTAAAAGTAGAGTGGAGTCGCTGGGGGCTGGGAGGAAAGTCTCCCACTTGGTTCTACAGAGACAATTAGCCTTGCGCTATACTGGTGACTATCAATCCCGTCTCCAGAGCGTGTACTCCCTTCGAAACGACTCCGGTTGCTCGCTCGAGCGGCTTAAGTACGCGGCTGGCCGCACTGTCGCGGCCCCGGCCACTACGAGGCCGAGCTGTACCAGCCGTTGGTGGCCGTCTTATTCGGATGATAGAGGTGGAATCCAGCGCCGGCAGCCGGATGATGGTAGAACTGGGTCTGCTCGGCGGCGAGGCTCGCGGTCGCGTACGCCGCGGCGGCGTCGAGGGTGCTCGGGTGCACGGCCGAGTAGACCTGGGGCTTGAGCGGCAGCGGCTGGGCCGGCTCGTACTGGTGTCTCAGCACGGGGTCGCCGTAAACCGACGCCTCGTAGCTGTTGACGGCCATTTGTTGCTGGGGCTGCTGTTGCTGCTGCTGTTGCTGGTGCTGCTGCTGTTGCTGCTGCTGCTGCTGCTGCTTGTCGCGCGGCGAGACGGAGGAGGGTGGTGTCATGGCCGAGTGGTAGTCGACCGCGTAGCCCGCAGCGCCGCTCGCGTAGGAGGAGACGAGGCTGGTGAAGGCGTCGGCGTTGCCGGCAGCCGCGGCCGCGGCGACCTTCTGGTTGTGCGCCGACAGGACGAACTGGTGCTCGCCGTAGGTCGAGGAGCCCTCGGAGCCCGGGGGCGTGGGCAGCGGTCCCGTCTGCGGGTTGTCCGGGTAGTAGCCGCCGGCGGAGGGTGCCCGGCCACCTGGCGGACCAGCCCCGCCCGACGTTATCCCGTGGACGTTCGCCCGGATGACGCTCTCCCGGTTGGCGTAGAGCTGGCGCAGGAGGGCCGAGGCCGGCAGGCCGCCGCCGGACTGCTGGGGGCTCAGGTGGCCGAGGTGGTGGTGGTGGTGCGCCCCGATCCACTGGATCGTCGACTTCTGCTGCTGCTGTTGCTGCTTGAGCAGGGCGTCGGTGCTGAAGTCCGTCGGCTGGTGGATGACGGGCGAGTCGGGCTTGGCGAGGCCCCCGGCGCCCGGCAGGTGCTTCGACATCGCCTGCTCGAGGTCCTTCACCGAGGCACCCGCGCTACCAGCACTCGGCCCATGGTGGCCCTCCGTAAGCTCCTCCGTTCTGCGCACCTGCAACGCCGAGTTCCCCCTTATCACACCATTCTCCCTAACCCCACGATGCTATTCCAAAGCAGAATATATCAAAATTTGCTCTCACCTTGGGACTGACGGTCCTCAGCAACTGGTCCGTCGGGGCGACCGAGTGGCTCGAGGAGGCGGGACTGAGGGCATGGCTACGGCCGTTGCTCGTCGCGCTCTTCAATCCCGACTCGTCGTCGTCGTCCTCGTCGACGGAGCTGCTGTCCTCCGGCACCGCGATAGGCGCCTTGCGCTTGCGGCCCCTGAGCTTGCCTGTCTGAGGCTCAGCGACCGGTTGCTGCTGCTGAAGCTGACCGACTACGCTGTCGTGGTGCCGGCCGCCCCGGTCGGTCTCCGAGCCTCGCGCCGACTCGTCGCGGTCGTCGTGCGGCGAGCGGTGCGGGTGATCCGGGTGCTGGTTCGCCGGACCGCCGCTGCTTCTACCTTCTGCAAGCGAGCAAACGCTGTGTTGTAAGCCACCGATTGCTGTACGCAGAGGTAATTTTTTTTTCTTTTTCTATGTACGGGCTCGGCGAGAATCGATCGCTTCCACGTATATTTGACTTTTAAATGGGAGCGCTGCTTTCTTTGGCTACTTCAAACGGGCCTAGACCGCTATTTTTCGAGCTCGTTGACTCGAAGAGAGAGAGAAAGGGGGGGGGGAGGAGCGGAAGAGCAGGTAAGTATGCGTGTGCTAGATGCAGGTCATTTCTATGCTTGAAAAGAGAGACGCGGCCTTCTCATATGTTAAGCGAGCCTCGCGTTTGTTGGAACGTCAGTTTTTCTTTCATTGTCAGCGCGCCTGGGGTCAGTGTCACCTGCTGTTGCTATGCGTCGTCGATGAAAGCACCGCGATATTTCTCTTGCTTATACAGACGTTAGCCCGGGACAGCCTTTATAAATCTGAAGACTCGTTTGCAAGTTGTAGAATAGTCAAAATTTGTCGTAATCACATTTTTTCGTTTATTAAACCAAGAAGATCGTTTGTGTATGCGAACATTTAAATTCAATTTTGTTTCGACCGTATTAAACAAGTGTTTCGATGAATCACTTTAAAAGTTTGCCTGTAATACAGGTGAATATTAATTTCCCTCCGAAATTCTCTTCTAACAACACCTGCAACCTGTTTCCGACTGCCTTTGTCAAAGGCCTTTTAAGAAGCTCGTAACCAAAGAAGGAATGCCCGCAGATTTAGTTTCTATTCAATAACGAAAAGCTACCGAGGCTTTCAACTACTCAGGATAAAGAACGACGGCGAACACACGCGGCTCGAAAAGTCGGCTAGAAAGATTTTAAGTTGTATTGGATTTGTAAGGGGGGGGGGGGGCGGGCAGGTGATTAAGTGCCGGACTAAATCGGAATCTTCATTGAATGGCCCGTATTAGGAAGACGAATTGGCGTAATATTTTCCCTTCTAAGCAGATCAAACCCCGACAATCATCACTCTATTATGAGGTGAATAATCGGATGTCACCTAATGGAACGACGCGTCGGTCAAGTTTTTCAATTTATAGAAAAAAAATTCTTGAATACTTGGAAATAGTAGCATTAGTAAAGCTAATGAACCGATGCATCTTTGCGATGGTCGACTATTCGACACGGGGACTGTGGTACAAACTCACACGGATTAAAAATCGAGGAAGGAAAAGACGACGTTGACAAAACGTCGCAGGTGCAAAAGTGTATTAGGCGATGAAAAAAAAAGAGAGAGCCGGGCCGTTAACTCACCTCCTCTATCGGCGTCGGGCGAGCCGTTCTCGGGATCGTTACCAGTGGCGTCTTCTCGCTTGACGCCCATCACGCCGTCCTCGAGTTGGCAGCAGTCCATGATCATATTGCCGTACTCGCGGCCGCTGTCGAGCAATCGCAAATGTTAATCGTCGATTCGCCGAGATTAATCAGTTATAGTAGGCCTGTGGAGCTTGACAAAAAATGGATTCATACCTAATGACGTAGTTGACGCAAATGATGTTCTGCTCCTCGGCGTTTTTCGAGTTGCAGACGACGGTCGCGCAGGTCTGCAGCCACGTGTAGCCGCCGCTTTTGTTCATCAGACGATAATAATGCGTCAGCACCTGGCCTTTGTGGATCACTGGAAGGAAAAACGCATGTTAACCATTGATTCTTTTTTTTTTTTATGCTCTCTGCTTTCTTTTGGTGAAATTAAAAGCCATGGAAAGAACGACAACAAAGACGCGTTCTTTTCTTTTTATATAACTTTCTATTATTAGCCACGAGAACGTACAACGCGACGAAACTTCCAGGCAAGAAAAGACATCATCATCGTTAGCATCGCCTCGGTCGCTTCGGGAGCGCCGAAAATTAATCAAGCCCGATTAAATTCGGGAAAAATTTTTCGTCAAGCGACAAAAAGAAGGAAAGAAAAAAAAATAGCCATATCGCACGGGGAGCCATATTCGCGAAACTAATCAGACGCGCAGGACGAAAAGTACGTGGAATAGTATAGCGCGTAATAATGTCGCAGGGTGTACGGGGACGCCGAAGCAGATGAGAAAGGTATGTATAGAGAGGGCGTGAACTTTCGCGAGAAGCGATCGAGCGCGCCTCTCGTATGTGTCTGTGTGTGCTCGATAAACGAAAGAGTAGGAGGAGGAGAAGGTATAGAGGAGGGAATCGAGCCAGCGAAGGAGAAGGAGGTGAACGAGACGGATTGGTAAGAGGCAGACGAGAAGGGACGAGAGAGAGGTTCGGCCCACCTTTACCCTGCCCCTCCCTTTCTTCCTTTGGAGCTTGAGAAGCGGCGACATGTACACGAAGACGACGCGATGGCTTGCTTTCTCCAACGACAGGGCGGATTGTAATTCCGTCGGTCGATCACTCGACGCCCCCCCTACTTCATTAGCTATACCGTTCTATATGCCAATTATTTCATTTATATGAATACCTTAATCTATGAAACAAAATTTTTGTTTACAAAAATTCTATTTACACAGCGTAGAAAACAACAATTCCCCGCGTACCTTCAATTAACCCTGGGAATTTCTAAACGGCCCAACCCCGAAAACCGAACGATCACTCTGTACTCCCTTTCAATTGTACCCCCCAAAACTCTCGCAATCCTCAAAAGCCACAATAACCCATTAACTCCCTCCTTTCCAGCAATAATCATCGAGTTCGATTAGTCCGTATTAAAAACCAATCGTCAGGGAAATAGAAAAGGCCGCCTTCGACGAGGACGGGGGCTCCTCTCTCTCTGTCTTGCTCTCGAGATAGTCGACGCCATTTTGCCGCCGGTCCTCCGTTAACCCCTCCCATCTCTCCGTGCGAGCGAGTGGAGACCCTTTCCACCCTTTTCCCCTCCTCCACGGCTGTACGGGAGGTAAAAGTGCAGCGGTAGAGGGAGAGTCGCTGTAGATGCCGCATCCGGCGCCCGTCGACGCGTTCTGCATATCAACCAGCAGCCCCCGGGAGCCGGGCGCACGTACGCGCGCCTGCGGGAAATGCCACGGCGCGCCTGTCTGCCCTCCCACTCCTCTCCTCTCTTTGTGCGTGTATATATACACCTACTCGCTGCTGCCGCTCTGGCCCCGGACGCCCGTGTAGTTGGAAAGCCTGCTCTTACTCTTTTTCCTCGTTTTTCCGCGAGAGACGCGAGCTTTAACTCCCTTGTTGTTGAGAGAAAGAGCCGTTGACTCCGGCTCTCTGTGGATCTGCTTTTTTTTCATGCCTCTCGTTTGGATAACGCGCAAAAGGGAGAGGGAGTCACATAGTAGGCAGAATTTTTGCCGATACTTACAGTCGGTGTGCGACTTGCGAAGACGATTCGCGTCCTCGCCGTGGCAGAGTGTGTAGAGGTTCTTGCCCGTCAGCTCGTCCGCCGTGTAGTCCAATAGCTCGGACACTCTAATTGAGAGAAACAGACAAAAGGGATATTTTTAATGTTGTTTTGCCAATACAGCGAGTGTGCTTACTAAACCGGATATCTTTGAACCGAGGAATAAAAAGGAAAACGGAAATCCTATACCGGTGCTTTTTCGATTATATATATATATATATATAAAACTCGTTACGCAACGCGCGAGCATTAAAAGCTCAAAACTAATTTAAAGTCAGACGGGGGATGTACGAAGGAAGAAGAGGAAAAAAACAGAAAGAACGGATGTATGTTGTAAGACGAGGCGTATATATAAAGCCGAGGTGCGTAGAGAGAGGCATAGCCATTGTGGGTGGGGAGGGGGGTGGGAGAAATGTTATACTCACTTTGGCTCGCAATGCGCTATCCGGAAGTCGAAATTGATGCGCGTGACGAACATATCGGCCTCGAGCCTGATTTCGTGCACGCTCGGCGGCGGAAGCGCGATCGCCAAACCGACCATGCCCATCAGCGGCGGTTGCGACTTCCTCGTTGGACTGAACGTGTACTGCGGCCTCAGTCGGCAGAGCAGTAGAACAACCTGTTGGCCGGCAAAAAGGTTAACATACCGATCGTCTTGTTTCTCGATTAATTTTTTTTTGGGTATGATTGATTGTCGTTTGGCACGAGACTTACCCGGTAGCCCGACGATTTGAAGTGGCAGCCTCGTTTCGTTAGCGTCGACTTCATGCGCAGGCAGAACGCTCGATCGTAGCCCTTGTAGAGTCCGCTGGCTGTTAGTGACATTACGGATGATACTGGAAAATTGAGAGAAAAGAAAAACGATTATTGTAGTTTTTATTCTTTATTTCAAGTGTTTTTATGTGTTTCTACGTTTATAATCCACTTGTTATAACCATTTAAGAGGTTTTTCAAACGAGGTATCGTGTGGCTGGTGTAGGCTGCTGTCAGATGACGCAATGACAAGTGTGTAAAAAGTATTGTTTATTAAAGTTAATGTAAAACCACAAAATTAAAATCCAATAAACGGCGCTTTTTTGCGATGTTTAAAATACGGGATTCCAACGAGAGAGCGAAAAATAAATGGCATCATGGCCCCGGGCATCGTCCGCGCGGTCATACCTATCTATAACCGAGAGCTTACCTATACACGGGCACGTCACGTGGCTAGCTTAGCTTAACGCGAGATAAAGAGAACGAGAGAGAAAGAGAAAGAGAGGGCGATAGTACAAGGGAGAGGGAGAGAAAGAAGCAACGAGCCGAGCGCGAGACTCGTTGCCCGTCGCGCGGAATAACAATTGGGGAATCGCGGGGGCTGCATACCTTATGCGTCTCCTCCCCTCCACGCTTCCGTCACTCGCGGCTCCCCCCCGCTCGTCGATCCGGCGATGCCGAGAGGTCCGACGACCCCTGGGCCGCGGCGACGCGAGTCCCGGGTCGCTTTGGCGCGCGGAATATAAGGCTGCTGCTCGCGGCGAAGCCTCTTTCCTACCCCCGTCACGGAAGAGAGAGAAAGAGAGTCTAGCGCGGAGAGCAACGCCGAGGAGCACGTCCGACGACAGCGGCACGTAGAGCCCAGCGCGCGCGCGAGAGAGAGAGCTCTGGTGTACTAGGCAAGCCCCCTTGGCCTCCTCCTACTCGGCTCCTTCAGCGCGATCATCTTTCCTGAGGGCGCGTGTGCCAGGAGAGAGAGGTATAGTAGTCAGCTCGAGGGGGGAGGAGGAGAGTATCCTCTGGTCACGCTTTCCGGGTTACACGTTCATTCAGCGCCAGAGAGAGAGCCCACGTAGTCACGGACGCTACGCGGAGGGGAGGCTATGGACGAGCTGCTGCTGCTACCGAGAGCCGCACTTCGATCGTTCTCTCTCTCTCTCTCTCCTCCCCGACAGCCAGGGCGTGACCGAAAACGAAAGAGCCCGATTTGCCCCGGCGTCACGTGCCCCGCTGCCGACTATACACCGATCGCACGCTCTTGTTCCCCGCGACCCTAGAGTAGGATGAGGAGACGACGAGGAGAGAGAGAGAGGCACGTCCTCCGCGGGGAAAGGATATCTCCAGGCACAAGCGCGCGCGCGACCTTGTGTCGGGGGGCCTCAGCGGCTAGCGCACAAGACGTGTTCTGCCTTCTCTCGACCTCCAAGTGCGCGCGAGCGAGCGTTGGACGTGAGCTACCCCCCCCCTGGCCGCGATATACCTAGCTGACCGTGATGGGACTCGTGGGGCCGCTCGAACCAGAGCTTTACGTGCGCCGAAAGACTCGGTAGAGCTTTGCCGCGTGCTTTCCTCCCATAACCGCCATTGTTTTCCTCCGGATGTTTCGGACGCTGGAACGGGAGGCGTACAGGACTATCGCGATTTGACCGGACACGCGATCTACATTGTGAAACTTAGTTGAATTGCGGAGTTTACGGCGCGTTCGATCTGTTACTGCTTTTTTTTCTTTATTTTCAATGGGGTTTGATCAGTCGATAGTGTACTCAAGAGCCTACACTGATTTACACGAAGAAAAAAAAGTTGAGGCGCGTCTCGCGTAGAAAGCTCGGCGTCGTGCGCTTTCGATATAGGAACGACGGAACAAGCGCGCACGGCTTTCTCTTGGAGCTTTCACCGCGAGACGATGCGCACAACCAATGTTTCCAGTAATAAATCGCATTCCTTGCTCGACCCACGAGGCTCGTGCGTATACATCGGCAACGAGCACACGAGCGTTTCTAGATGGAGCAAGGAACATTCCACGCGTAGCGGGCCCATCGGCTTCGAAGCTTCGAAGTGCACACGCTGTACGCACGGCAGCGAGTGTCGTTTAATACTGGAAAAAAAGTCGACGCTGAGTCGATGGTCAAAAATACCGTCTGGATTGGCAGTTGATGACGAACCGTGATCCTCGGACGCTCCGCTGCTCGGCGAGGCGAGGCCCGAGCTCGACGAGTGCGGCCCCGACGACGAGCTCGTGAGTCCGAGGCCCAGCTGCTCCGCCACTTCCGCGTGGTCGTGCTGGTGCACGTAGTCGAATATGCTCGAGCCCGTCATCTCCACCTGGAAAACAGACGCAAACGTGAAATATGTCGTTAGACTTTGTAGGATTTTAGTGTTGTCTTAATGGCAAACGCAGGATACAGCTTATACATTCTCGCGTCACGCCCACGTCGAATGGAAACTCTTGCGCCATTTGAATCGGGCGCGCGTAAGCAGGTAAAATTCCTATCCTCAGCGCCAATCGAATGTTCTAGCCGATTACACACGCACGCACGCATAGACGTATGTGTAGGCATGAAACCTCGTCCGGCTTTTTTTTTTACCCGTCTTGATTGTCCCGGGGGAGGGCGTGTATGTCTTGGCTGTGGGATAGAAAGCTATACGTACGCGCGGCTATAGCTTGGCATCTATGAATTTCGTGACCTCGTAGGTGCGAGATCGATTCCTCGAAGCGGACGTACGCGACGAGCATGCCGAGATACGCTCGCGGGCCAATAAAAATCCGTAGCCGGACGCGAAGGCACCGATAGACGTGAACTCTGTATCTGTCTTTTTATTATTTCTTATTTTATTTTGAACGAGGATGGACATCGCTGACTTTGCTCGCGTAAACATTAGCCAAGTTTTAACGATCGCTTCTGTCTTTGTGGCCCGTGTCTATCGGGTAGGGAAAAATGAGGTCGGACCTTTGATTCAACGCTTGTACAAACACATTTTTATTTTCGTTTCTCTCGCGGCGCCTGAAGAAAATGCGAATGATCGCGCTGAATTTCAACAAAGCAACGCTGGCGCCGGGCTGCTGCCGATGACGAAACTTGTTGATTTACATTCGCGCCGAGCGGGTCAATGTGTCGATGAAAATAAAAAAGCATAACAGGCTTGGAACGGCCGAAAAACAAAAAACAACGAGTTGAAAAAAATAAAGTCACGCACTGTGGGTGGTAAACACGAATACGCGTAACTCATACGCATCCCATTCGCCTATCGCGAAGAAACAAAACATAACGTCGCGGCGATGGACAACAAAACGAATATGCAATGTCGCAACGAAAAACCCGTGCTTTCCCGCGATTAGCGCAAGGATACGACGCGCCTCGCAACCATATGAGAACCTACCAAACTCTTAGAGCGTTCGTCCCTCTGTTACCCAACAAGCTCCGCGTGAGCTTGGAATGCTTGAACAACCCGCCGTCGGACAGCAAGCGTCATCACTCGCTTCAAAAATCATTCGAAATTTCGAAACGATTTATTAGACGCAATATCACGTGCGTTTCAGCCCTTAAGCGTGTCACCTCCAGCGAACGTTTCCCTTCTCAAGTAGAAGAGACTCACGAGCTCTCGCGCGAGGAGAGAGCAGTTTAGGCGCGGTTACGAGGTGCTCCGCCGGGCTTTTAACGCCGCCCCCCCCCCCAAGTGCGCTCTTTTTCGCGCGTGAAAAAAAAAAGAGAGTAACGGCCGTCGAGAGGGGAGCTTTCTTAGCGCGCACTTATCGACTAATGCGCCATTAAGTATGACTAAGAACGCACTTACGGGCTTGTTTATGAGGGCGTCATGCTGTTTCGCGGTTTATACACACCTGGCGAACGCGGCCGGGGGACAAAACATGATTGAAACGAGGGGGAACGAGAGAAAGAGAGAGAGTCTAGTTGATTTCGAATGGTTAGGCCTTACAGTCAAATGAAATCGCGGAGAATACTCGTCGTGTGGCGAATGGAAAGAGGAAGGCAGGTGAATCAAACGGGGAAAGCTAAGCTTTAATAGAACAATGAGCCGATTCCTAGGCGCATGATTGTTCAAGAGAAGACGGGGGGGGGATATGGTTGTTGCGAGGCGTCGCTTCTCCTGCGCGCGACTTGCATGGTTAATCGAAAGCCTCAGCTAGTCCCCCCTCCCCCTCCCCGCACGTTCTGCTCTTTCAATGCTCTTTTGTGCGGAGGTTAGCTTCCGATGACCTGGCCTGCCGCTGCTGGCGCGCGCTCGATTATTCCCTCTCGGCGTTGAATTATTTTTCGAGAGCCCCGGACTCGCGGCCAAGCCCAGGTGCTTTCGGATTTTTTATTGCCTTGCGCTTGTTCTTTCTTGTTTTTCTTTTCTGTGGTATTCTTTGGCTTCTTGTGTTTTTTTTTCTTTTTTGTTCGTATTTGGAATTTTGTAAAAATGCGAGAAACAAAAAGGGGGAAAAGGAAAAGAGCGGACGGGAGTTATGTCGGCGCACGAGCTATGATTAATACATCGCGTTAT
Source organism: Anagyrus pseudococci (assembly GCA_030522585.1). NCBI lineage: Eukaryota > Metazoa > Arthropoda > Insecta > Hymenoptera > Encyrtidae > Anagyrus > Anagyrus pseudococci. The sequence goes on from JAPYYQ010000945.1 coordinate 15,689, forward strand.
ATCCCCTGTGCAGCTCGTCCGTTTGCTCTCTCTCTCTCTCTCTCTTCTCGTCCTGCATTATCAATCGGAATCTGACTACTTTCCTCAATAAAACATCAACGCGACGCCTGTTCTGCTGTATCTAAAAACGTGCGACCTACGCTAATTAAATAATATCAAGCGCGTCTTATCGCAAGTTTCGTTCATTATCAAACTCGTGCAGTCGAATAACGCGAGCAGCGGAATAACGGAACGGATACAACGGAAGTAGGATGAAAAAGTCTCTGCCGTAGATAGGTATACGGCTATATTCGCGCGAGAGTAGTACTAGGCAGTAGGGACTAGGCAGCGCATAGCTCTCGTCGACTAGGAGGATGAGGAGGAACGCTCGGTAGCGGCGGCAGTTTCCAGAATCCCCGAAACACCCTATTGATTGCCCCCCGCGAGCTTCCGAGCTTTTCTCGCTCTATCCTCCTCTCTCTTGCGCTTCTCCTTGCGTTCCTTCCACCCCCTCCCTATCCTCTCGTCCTCCTCGGGCCACCCCTTCCCTTCCATACATCCGTCTTCGCTCCATCCTCCTGCTTCTCCTCCCTCGGCTCCCTCTTTCTATATATACGCGTCCCGGGGTCCACGGTAGTTCTCGGGCAGAGAGAGAGAGAAAGAGAGAGAGAGAGAGAGAGAGAGAGAGAGAGCGGTGTGCCGGCGACATTAGGAATGGCGAACACGCCGGCGTGCAGAGAGTACGTGAGCGGCATCGCGATCTCGCGCCGACGGAGAGCCTCTCTCTCGCTATAGCCGACCCACCCACACCACAGCCTCTGCCCTCCCTACCACACCTTGTCTCTCTCTCTCTAGTTCTCCCTCCACTACTGAACTCTGCCAGCATGGCCGCCGAGAGCTCGCTCTCTTCCTCCCTTGACCTCCTCTTTATATATACGTATACTCCCTCTTCCGCGACTACTGCTGCCACCGCCGCTACTACTACTAGCGTTATACCGCTCTGCCACGAGCGCGTTTTCTCTCTCTCTCACTCACTCCGATACACCCACGACCAAGACTTTTCCCTCGACCGAGGAAAAGTCCGCTCGAGCTTACGCTCTATACGTGTGTAGGCCAGGTTGCCCAGTCCGCCAATCGATCCGACTCTTTGGGATCGGATCGTTGTAAACTTCGTTTTTACCCTTTTATTTTCTATCCAGCCCCTCCAGACGTTTTTCCTTTTTTTTTCTCTCCGTGTTACTTTATTCTTTTCTATTTCGTGATGAAGGCAGTTGTTGTAACGAGCGATAAAGCAGGACTCGATGCTGTTTGCATATTTTTCATTAGAAACAGAAAAAAGGGGCGAGGGGAAAAGGGGGTGGAGATAGACGTAGCGAACTTTATTACACGGGCGGATTTAAGCGAGCTCCGGCTGGTTTGAAATATATAGAGGACGCTCACCTGCGAGAGACCGAGGTAGATGGAGACTGTCTCGGAAATGTACAGGAATCGTCCGTCAGCCGCGACGGCCATCGCGAAACCATCCAGCGACTGTAACAAACAAATGAAAATTCATCATTTTCTTTTTAAACAAAATTCTCTCGGGCCATTATGGCAATGAAATAGAAGAATTTTAGTTTGAAAGAAAATTCGACGACTGCCACACCAGACCCGAATAGAAGTAGAATTATTCAGCTGTCGCCTCTTACCTGCAGGATGTGGGTGCCTTGGTGTTGCTCGAACATGTCAACCGCTAGCGATGCCGGTAACCTTACTCGATTTTCATTTTCACCTGTCGAGAAGAGAAACATATCCGAGCGTTAATATAAAAGTATTTTTCAATGTCATATAACAATAACAAAATTCTACGCAATTGCTTATTTATTTATTTATTTTTTAACTTGAAACATCGTCTTGCAGAAAACTATAGTTATCCAATCGCGTATTGTGTCTAACGCTAACGCGTACAAAGGCCGGTCAAGTGTGGCCAGCCAAAGTCCACAAGATGGGATTAAGCGCGTATGGTCTGGCGTAGCATATATATAGAGAGAGAACGCGATCGCCCGCGGTGCTAGCAGACTCACCGATCGTCGTGAATAAAAGAGCCAGAGGGTGCGAGATATCTGGCGTGAGAAAGAGAGAACAAATCCAAAACGCGAGAAAAACGTCCGAGTTTATAGACAGTTGGGCATTCGAGAAGCGGCTGATCCCCCCGTAGGGCTGGTCTGGCCAATGATGGGAAAGAGGGGGGGGCTTAGACCCGAGATTAAGGCGTCGACGGAAGCGGACGAGTTTGATCGAGTCCTTGCCTCCTAAGTCCTTTCATTAAGGGGATCTCCGAGAGGCAGGCTGCGGGCCGAAGCAAGAAGCCGAGGCAGGATTATTATTACACCGCGAGAAGAGGGAGCTTGCTGGCGGGAAGAAGTCGGAAAAGAGTATAAGGAAGGAGAGCGGCCCCGCGCGCGCGTGGCTTGTTTGCCAAACGAGCTGCGGCTCCGTATAAGTAAGGAGAGAAGCCGTGTCCGGGGAAAGTCCGGGGGGGAAAAAGGGGTCGTGTTTGAACGGGCGCGCGCCGCAATTCATTTCTCCCGTTTTAACCCCCTCCGTCCAACAGATATTCGGGCTCGATGCCTCTCGACCTCGAAAACGAGCCGCTCTCGCTCGTCGATATCGACTGTCTTTCTCTCTCGTCCTTTATTGAATGTTTTCGCTCGCGGCGTCGCGGCTGTGCGTATACCGATGGCCCCCCCTCCTATTCTCCCGGAAATAAGCCTCTCTCCTCGCTCTTAGCATATTTCTTGGACCAATGAGATTACGGGAAATGGGCTCTTGGATTTTCCTCTCCCTTTGCCCCTGTGTAATTGGGAAAATGAAAAGTATCGGGGCGCACGACGGCAAGCTCGTTATATGGAAAATTAGTATGTATGAGAGAGTGGGCTTTAGTTTATTTATCGAACAATTTCGGTGTATAGGTTCAGACCTAAGGGAAGTATACAGGGAGTCATTGCGAAATGCGTCCCCATGGCAACTGTGCTAATCAATCGGCGTCTGTATCAGGTATATTTTGTTGCGAAAAGGCGAAATGAAGAAAAAAAAATAGGGCAGTTTATTGAAACGCCGGGCTATTATCGGAGCTGTCGTCGGCTCCGTTTGCTCAAGAGCCTTACAAAGCTCTCTTGTCCTTCAACAGCGGTAAATTAGGATAAGCGTGGACGTCTTCGCGTATGGAGGGGGAATACGAGAGCCGCTAATTTCAGGCCAAGAAAGAAAAAAAAAGGAAGAAGAAAAGGGAAAGAAAAAGGGAGCTGGCGAGAGAAAAGTGCCCGAGGCGAGCTTACGGGGGCACCAGTGGTCAAGCTCGCCCTCATAAATCTTGCACGCTGCAGCAGCAGAAGCTCGAGGCTCCTCCGAGTATGGGGCTGGTACAGTGTACCGAGTTATCACAATATTTTGAGATAGCCGGCTGGGCCGATATTTATTTTCAGATGGAAAAGTAGAGGCTATAACTGCCGGCTCTTACGGCTTTTATTTCCTTTGCTGGGATGTGTATTCGGACATCCTAGTGGGCCTCCAGGCTCTCCTGGCCTGTGGCGTGAAAATCAATATAAGAACGGGGAAAAAGCGAAGGCTGGCCGTTCGGGCTGGTATTAACACTCTGCTGGTGCAGCACACTCGATGCGCCTCCGAGACTAAGGGATTTTCAACGCGGCCGTGAAATAAAGCCCAAACGATCGATCTTGTCGTCTTCTCGATATATCCGAACGAAATTGATCGTTGATTGTTGGCGACGTTTCATCGCTCTCGAGTTTACCGCGTGAGAAAATAGACAGTAACGAGACTGGGCGAAATTAAATTAACAAAGAGAGAAAGCGGCGTTGATTCGCCAATAAAAGCGATAAGCAAACGGTAAGTCTAGAAATGCAGCTGACACGAAAACGATAACGCACGAAGCCAAGCCGGAAGCCAAGCTGGACGGTCCGTTGAACAACAAAAAAATGCCATTAGAGAACTTTATTAATAAAGTCAGGCGGACAGAGTGGGAGGGTGCGAGTCTCGGTATATAGGCGCGGGAGCTTGACAGTCCGTCGCTCGGCGCTTCATCATCCGGGTGTCAATTTACGATGTCGCGCGCACGCGAGAGAGAGACACAACCAACACATCTAGGCTTCCGAAAAGCTAGGAAGACCGAGAGGCGGGAAGCAGGCATTGGGAGTATTATAGAAAGGAGGAGGGGTCTTGTCTATTCATCGATGGGCGCGCGTGTGCGGGACGGGGGGCAATAATAATAAACGCGTGTCGGCCAGAAGTCGGTCATTAACGCGCAGGCCTCCAAACGCATGAGAATGAAGACATTTAGCAATCTACAAGCTGAATTTGCCGGGGATTCCCCGATCTTTTGCCTCCTCCCCATCGCGCTCGGTCTAAACATATGGCGAGTCGGATATGTCGAATATTATAACGCTTTTATGGCCGAGCACTGAATAAATACGAGGATCGTTTGGGCGATTAAGAGAGGTAGGTAAAAATGCACCGACTCCTGGGCGTATGCCGTTGGCTTGGTGATAAATTTAATGGAAGAGAGAGAGATAGAGGGGATGGCTGATTATTATTCAACCGTATGTGGGGTGGAAAAGAGGGAGGGGAGGGAAGTGGACACGTGGATGAGCATTTTTACGATTGAATATTATAACGCCTGGGCACAGGTAGGGATTTCTTATTTTCATTAGGTTGCCGTTCGTTGTAATAACGAAATAACACAACGCGACAATAATAATAATAATAAATAATATTTCTATTTTTTCACCGCCGGAAGATCGATGTTAATCGTGCGGCTAGTCTCTTCGCCGAGCCGAGAGTACATAAAAACTCACTTTGGGCCGCTGCGCGGTGAAAATAACGCGCGCGTTTAATAAATTTACGTCGCACGCGCACGGACTCTCGGACCCCTCCAGGCGATATTTTTCAGGAGGAAAAAGCGCTATCCGCGGCATTCTCGGTTCCACTTACATTTACGGTAACGCAGCGAGAGAAAAGAAATCCATCATTCGCGTTTGAAAAAAAAAAAAGAATGAGAGGAAAAAGAAAGCAGATGAGTCTGATAAATTAAACATCAAGAGACGAGGAAGAGAAATCATATCGTCTCTCCGGAATCTCCTTTAAATCTTATCCGGCCACCGTCTGGGATGAAAAAAGAAAAGAAGGAGGGACACATCGAGGGGGTAGCCCCGCGTATGAGGAATATAACGTAATATCACACCCTTGGCGTGCGCTTAAGCCGGGAGGTGGATTTAATGAAAAATAGAGGAATTTGTTGTCTCTGCCGCGGCTAAGGGGGAGGGCGGGAGACTACGTGGCGATAACCGCCAGCCGATTACAGTCGGGGGGTGTATATACCGCTCTCTCTCTCTCTCTCTCTCTCTCTCTCTCTCTCTCTCTGCCTCCCGGCAATTCTATACCGAATAAAGGATATTTCGCCTTTTTCCTGCCCGGCTTTGTTTGCTCGGGCTGAATCTTTTCCTGAGAAAGCCACGCCTGGGCCGTTTCCCGGGACGCCTAATAAAAAATCACTTCGCGATTGTTGGGATGGTCGTTATATGCTTGGAGCGGAAAAGCTCGATGATAAGGCTTTTTGACTTACGTAGAAGCCGGTGATAGTGGAATACGTAGAGGTGTAGAGTCATTAATTATGAATCACAGTATACTTTATTTTTTAAAGCAGACTAACGGATCTTTCGTTCTGTTAATGAACCTTAGTGATCTCGCTAGACGCAATTTGTCATTCGGCAATACGTCTTTCGTAAAGCAAGCTATATCTGACCGGTATACAACGTATTAGTAACAGCGGTCGTACTCCATATCGAAATTTTTTGAAATATAGTTTAATTTTCTCCCAGTTTCGTCTCTCTCCCTAATTCTTCACGCTCCCAACGGAATCGCGCGTTTATCTCGTTATCACGGACTGATTGCTTTTATTAATAACAGCAACAACGAGAATGACATGATGGAAGCTCGTGGAGGGGGGGGGGAAAGGAGACAGGTGAGGGGGGACGGAAAAAATTTGTTCCCCCCCCCCCCATCGCCATCATATATCGGTATAGAGAGAAGAAGGCCCCTTCGCCGGCAGAGTGAAACGTTATATCGTCCGTCCCCCGGGGGAGGATCCGGCAACTGCCTAATACGACAAACGTGTACGCTCGTGTATGAAGATTAATCGTTCGACGCCACACGTATAAGCCCATACGTTTTTCCGTAGCGCGCTCTCATTCCCCTTCTTCTAACCTACCCTCAGGCGCTGGCCAGTCGCGCGAACGTCCTCGCGAGAGATCAGACAGAGTCGAGCGAATTTAACGTTGTCTTAGTAGTGCCTTTCTCTCTTTCTCTCATACGTATATCGGCTTTAGCAGATGCCTGCTCTCGGAATATCGCGTTTGGATATTCTTTTTTTCCGTTTCGCTTCCTTTTTTTCTTCTTCTTCTCTTTACCTTCGCTTTGGATATATCTGGGCCGCGTGGCGTGAAATATGGCTGTCAAGAGATGCCGTTCGGGCCTCGCCCGGAGATTTATCGGCCGAATTCTGCAGCAGGATATAATAAATTGGATTTTCACGAATTGCTCTTAAGTGCCCGCAGAGCGAGAGTGCGTAAAGATTTTCATCGTCAGTTTCTTACAATAAAATAAAATAAAACTACAATCAGCTCGAGAGCATTGATGGGCTGATGAACCGACACTTGGACGACCGGCGTCAACCCCCTTCTTCACAAGCGCACAAGCCCTTCACGCGATCTCCAGTTTTAACTCGCGCCAATGCACCCTTTATTCTCTCTCGGAGCTCTACCAGTAGTACGCTCGCTTCGCTGCTCTTCATACACAAATTTAATTACACGTACGTGTGCGTTACGCCGACACTATGGCTGCAGTTGATTGATACGTCACGCGCGCAAGCGATTTGTTGCCGAGCGCGAGCGCTTTGATTTTCCTTTTGCAAAAATTACAATATAAATAAATGTACGTAAAAGTTCAAAACTGCCCCGAGACGCGTGGCGTACAGTCTCCAATAATAGCGCATTCCTCTATTTCGCCTCTCGCTTTTAGACTTTTTAGCGGCAGAGGCACAGAGAGCAAAGGCATTTTTTGCGAGCGAGCGATTTTTCGAAAATATTCGCCCGCGTTGCGTGCGCGTCACGTATAAGATTTGGCTTATGCGTATACACGCGACGCTGTGTTACAGTTATACATGGCGTACATAAAGCGCGTGTCGAGCGGCTCTCTCGCGCGCGCGGCCGTATACAAAAGAAAGTGGAGCGTCGCTGTATAAGTCGCGCGCGACTTTTTCCCTCGAAAAGAAAAAATAAAACTAACGTTTGCTCAAAAGAGAGAGAGAGCTCTTTTACCGTCGGAATCGTTTGGTATTCGTTGTGCGCTGGTATAAAACCAAAATTGTTAAATTTAACATGTTTGATATGCGGCTACAACGGCGTAGGAGAACGATAAACGAGAAGCTAAAATTATAAAAAAGCACAAAAAATAGAAAACAAAAAGAAGAAAAAAACGAGCAATAGAATGTACAGTTCGCTTATATACAAGCCCATTCGTCGGTAAATCTCGCATGAATGAAAGTTTACAGAGCCCGGCACTTTCAAGTACGCCTATTAATTCGCAAACGCAAATCAGTGCCAGCCGGCAGGGGGGGGGGGGTTGGGAGAGGGGACGGGTATATAGTCTATTTGAATTCAATAAGCATTAGAAAGCGCTCGGCGGGCAAGAGGCAGTCCGCGAGCATATTTAATAAGCCTCGGCTCTTTATAAAGTCTCCTCGGCAAGCCCACTCTCCACCCCCCCATCTCCTCCTCCATCCTCTCTCTCTCAGTAGCAAATCCCCGGCGCGGTATTTGCATCGAGCAAACAGGATGACGCTAACGAGGCGTTGATTGGGGGGTATTGGTGACGATGATCCAATTAGACGCTACTTAATTAGTCAGGTGTGTTCGGCTAATCCGGGGAAACCCTCCTCTCTCTCTCTCTCTCTTGCCGCGGTCGTATTTCATTAGGCTACCCCCCTCTCTTCTTCTTCTTCTTCTTCGGCCCGGGGGAACAGAGCCCCGTGCCGACAGTGGTTAACAAATCGCTTCGCTCGGAAACACCGATGCCTCTCGCCTCTCATCGTTCGCTTGAACTCCGGGCGAACGGCAATTCTTTTTTATCAACTTGGCGCGAGCGGTGTTAAACGTTGAGCATACGAAAAATTTTTCAAAAATTATACAAGCACGTGGGTTTTTTTTTTCGGAAGCGTCGGTGAAGAATGAGCACCGCTGCGGTTGACTTATCGAGCCCGCTTCCCCCTCCCTCCCAGTCGTTAACTAGCCTACTACGTTAAACACTGCTTTAAACTCGCTCCCGTTTGGCTCTCTTCGCCTCTCTGCCGCCGTCTTTTCTCCAACTTTCCCCTCCTTTCCTCCTTGCTTCGGCTGTGCCCTGGTGTTCGCTGGGTATACCCCCCCCCCTATAATGCGGAAAAAGTTTTCCAACTTCCTCTTTCTCTCTTTTCCTTTTTTTTCAAGTCAACTGTATCGCGCTGCTCTCTTAAAGGAATTCGTGGAGTTGAGAGAGCAGTTGTTCTTCATTGGTGTACCATTATGTGCATACACATACACAGACTAGCTAGTCTGATAGTTACACGAGTCATTAGTTATTGCTGAAGCTATTGTCTGACTGCATTGCGACACTTTTTAACGAACTCCATATACTTTACGCAAGCGCGTCCGACTCTATTTATATCTTTAACGTAACGTAAAAAGGACGAAGGTTAGTAAATATAAAAGGACACATTTTTTATTCGAACGTCTTTTCAACCCGACTTCGTTTATATCTCCCTTAGCCGTAAGGGAACATAGCAAACTGAACAAACGCCAATAATCTTGCCCATCAGAGCAATCTTCCTTCTGGAGTTTCTTCCATAGCTACCAAAATATATAGATCGACGCGAGGCTACACGGAAGGAGGGGGGGAGGAGCATGTAGGGTAAGCCTTAACTCATTTTCGTTCATTAGCTCGGTTGGAAGTGCGCGCGCGAGATGTGGGTAAGCGCAGAAGCAAAGCGGGGCTGGAGGGTTTATACAGCGGCAGTTGACTGGATTTACTTTGACGAGAAGTTGCGGCCTCGGCGCATATAGGGACGCGCAAGCGCCTAACTCGATTGCCTTAGTTTAGTCGCGTAGGCAGTTGGAGAGAGGGAGTGGGGCGAACCGAGGGCTGGTAACCCGACGACAGGCAAGAGATAGACAGTTGTGTGTGTGTGTGTGTAGGCTGGTGGGGTTGCCGTGATTAGATTTACATGTGGCCAGGAGGCGCGCTCTGTACGTGCGCGTGCCTCTTCTTTACCCCTCAAAACCCTTGGCAAATATTAACCGAGAGACTGAGCGGAAGTCTGATTGTCGCGAATTTTCACGTTAGGATATATGGTATGATTTCGGGGTTTTTTTTTTATTTGTCCGATTGCACACTGGATTCAGGATTATCGAAATCGACGATTTGACGGAGGGTGGAGATTTTCGTTTGGGCATTTCGGTATTATCTTTTTTTTTTCGTTTGCATTGCTCGCACGCATTTTGCGGATTTGAAGAAGACGCGCTCGTGTCGCTTTATTTCGAGGTTGAGGTCTAAGATGTTCGACAAACAGTCGGGTTTTGTGTCACGGACGGGTATACACAACTTGGATTTACCGAGATCTATTGTCTTTTTTTTCATTTCTGATTGATTAGGAAGACAAAACAACGTATCTTTTTTGGAACCAGCCAAATCGAGGTACAGGGTAAGCGGCGTTAGATGTAGTCTCATAAATATTAATCTGTAGTTTGCTCTAAATTGTAGAAAACACGGGAGGCAAACGATAAGACTGTACGTCGAGAAAGAGAGAGAGCGAAAGGGAAGAAAGAAATCTCTCGACCAGCTTGGAATAAAAAGAAAATCCATTAATCACGAGGAACCTGACTCGCCGAAATTTCGAGAGTCCGAACTACATCTGCCCCCCCTACACAGGCGCGCACGGACGGCGTTAAAGCCTTCCGGTCGATCGAGCTTCCATTGTTGGTCCGAAAGGCTAGGACCGGCACCCTCTGATTCTCTGGTCAAATGAACCACGAAAATAAAGGAACGCAGAAAAGTCGAGAGAGGGAGGGAGAAGATATTGTCCAGTTGCGATCGTATCTCCCGATGATTGGCGACAATTTTCCATTACTATGTATCGCTGACCATCTCTCCGCGCCACTCGTCTCTCTTGCTTAAATATCGTCCCGGTAACTGGTTTGGTCGCCAGGGCTTTATCGTCGCGCGACTCGCGCGTCTTCTTCCGAATCGCGAGCTCTGATCCATCAGCGACATCAGCAGCAGTATACCGGCTGGAGAGTGGCTTTAGCGTTTTGGCCCAATCGACTGTAAGATGAACACGTCAGCTGCACGAACGTTGTACTTTTAGCCTTACTTTCTTATTCTTCTCCTTTTCTTTCTCTCTCTCTTTTTTCTGGGGGGGTTTACACGCGAGTTGAATATACCCCATGGATCGTTCCTGTCATTGAAGGCAGTCTTTACTCTGAAAAAAGAAACACGCGCGGGCGAGTACGGATGCGCACACGAATCCTCTGGCCGAACCAATGACCCGGTATTATTTTTAACTGTTGCGAAATCGACGATTGCTATAAACGTTCGACGATCGATATCGGGAGCCTCCAGACCACATCCTGTCCTCCGTCGTTATTGATTCAACCTACAGGAGGGCCAACTTAATTCATTCATCGAGCAATTAGTATGTAATTTTCGTGTGACAAGCTGACCGGTTGAAAAGAAGAAAGAAAAAAAAGTTCCAACGATCCCCAACTACCTTAACGCATTCGTACTTGTTCGTTGTGAAATTTCCAGCTGACCCTGTTTTCGCTCCACCTTACCTATCTCACCTTCGAAATCGGTATTTTCGATTCGCGATGCGTCGTGTTCAATAAAATAAAAGAAGGAGGAAAAAAAACCGAGCAAGCGTAATTCCCGGTAAGCCGACTTTCCTAATCGCCCGGGAGCTACGCAAAAGCCGATCGTCGCTATTATACATCCTCTTGGCCGGGCGTTTCAGCCCGACAATAGCCAAGCGAGCTCTTCTACGTGCGCGAGCAATCAAATTTATACACGACCAGCGCTCTATAGCCTACTTGCCTCGGATGAATTAACATCTCGGATTGCGCGTCTTGCGTCATCGTCCACGCGCGCAGCTATGTACGCCTATTTTAAACTTCTCTCTCGGGCTGCTTTGTTGGCATTACAATCGTTTGTTCCTATCCAAAATATTCGTATAAATACGTTTCGTTACCTTTAGCCTTTTTTGCTTCGGGATGATAATTAGAGGACGCGAAAGAGGATATTTTCGGGAAAATTTATAGCGCAGAGTTGCTCTCGTGCGATACGTGACGTGAATTTTTCCTTCGCCGCCCGGGCGAATAGATTTCCCCGCCGAGATAGAGCCTCTCTCTCTCTCTCTCTCGAGTAATGAAAAGCAAAGCAAAAAAAAAGAGGAGCTGCGGGATGGAAAAATTACCGAGTCGAGCGTGTGTGTTGAGGGTCGGCCGAGCGGACGATGCGTAGACTTTGGGGTTGATAGAGCGCCGTGACACACGTTGTGCTCGAGACAATTCGGTTTGTGTGACTAGGAGAGAGGATTGACAGACTCGGGTAAGCTCTCTCGGCTGCTGCGGGGATCTATTTTCTGGCCGTCTGTCCGATGTACGCCTTTGCGTTAGACACTTTATCGCGTTGCTTTTCAGCTCTCTCGCGACTGTCTGCGTTGCTTAACTTCGTTAAGTCTCGGACGACTGTATTCTCTTCTTTTTCAGAGCGACTATCGTGCGCGATCATTTTCTGTTACGATGTGATAAAAACTAATGAACACACTTAATAAATAAACGAGTACTGACCTTTGGACGATTTGTTGGGTGGCGGCGTGTAACGTCCCCATGGCGGATCACCATGACCCGAGAAGTCGCGTAATTTCAGATACGATATTGTCAGCCTTATTATCGAGGCCTTGTCGAGCTGAGACGTTATGGCGGCCGGTAGAGGTAGCATCTTCGCCAGCTCGTAGAACTCGAAGTTCTCCTTGCCACGGCGCGACCTCGCGGCATCTCGGCTCTTCTCTTTCCGTAATTCGAGAATACTGTAAATTTAGAGAAAGAAATCGTGGAGTTAGTTGTTGATATTTAATGTGCGTTGAAGCTTAGCATATTTATTGACGAAGAATAATATTATATGGGAGAATATGTATGTGGATCGGGTCGAATATAGTAATGTTGGTAATGATCGCAGGTATCAATTAAACAAACGTATTAGGTTAATGTTGAGTGTTTCTCCGTCTAACCCAACAACGTCTCTGACTACTGTCTTCATCGACAAACTTTTTCTCATTTGGAACCGACTCTAATTTTTTTCCACCGATAACCCAACCAATACAATTCCAACAATAACTCGAACAAAATTCTCAAAACAGTCTAAAAATGATTCATCCTCGGCAGCTTCCAAGCCACGTCCACGGCAAACATTTCGTCATTGCGACCACCGAGGCATCCAAACCCAACATCCACAAGAGACACCGAGCACAGAATTACCCTATGCTCCGTGGCAATTCCAGCGGCAACAGTGTACGGTGTACAGGAGAGCAACAACCAAACAGCATAGGTCGCTCGGAACGAGTAGGCGTGTCCGATGCCACTCTGGTCCTCTCGTTCCCTCCCTCTCTCTGCCTCTCTTACTCTCTCGGTATCGCGGCCTAAGCAGGCGCACGCATATGCATTATTCAGTTGAGAAAGTATGTGTGCATACATCTATCTGCGTCTGTGCCTGTATGCGCGTGAGAGAGAAAGAGACGGAGAGAGTAGAGTAGGTAAGTGGTGGGAGTAGGGGAGTATATACCTGGTGCATTCGAGATCGAAAATGCAAGCGCGCGCGAGTGTATAGGGGGGAGCCACGCCTCTCTCGCGGCCGCGTTTCCGGTCTCCTCTCTCTCTCTCTCTCTCTCGCTCGCTATGCTCGGGCCAATGGACGACCGGCTATCCTCCCCTTCTCCTTCTACTCTTTACCGGCAGACGCTACGCGCTGCTCGCGGCTTTTGGATGTGTTAGGGTGTCTATTGGTATTTGTGTCTGTATTAGAGAGAGCAACCCGCATCCCCCGCAGGTGAAAAAATGGCGAAGAGCGCCGTGTGAGTGGGTTGGCTACGTTGTCACGTTATTTTTTTCTTTTCAAAACGATATACAAGCATATTGTAAGTTTTGAGATTATCGTTGTTTCGTCTAAATAGTCGTGTAAAAATTGATCGAGTAAAACGTAACTTTACCGCGCGAGTTCATTATAACGACTTGCGTCGCAACCACTAACATTGCATCGTTAAAATACAAATTCCACGTTAATGAAAAGAAGAAAGAAGAAGAGTAGAATAAAAATAAAATGTAATCATCCGCGTATATCGTAAATCACGTTCTCAAAGACGAATAAAAGGAGTCCCGGTAGTCCTCGCGGCGGCACGTTTAAAGACTCTCCGAAATTTCTGGCGAGCGTCATCAAGACGAGAAAGAGAAGGGAGAGAAAAGGCCAACAGAAGCGTTTTTGACTTAACCAAAAAGACGGAGCCACAGGGCACTTCCGTTCTCCCAGGCCGTGCATAAGAGATCCCCGGCGTCTCGTTCATTCGCGATGCGCGACTACGCGCCGGGGCCAAGGGAAAGGAAGAAAAAACGACGCGCCGGCACAATTAAATGCGCCATTTGGCCCCCCGCTCCAGGCTCCTCGGAAAGGGTTAAAAACAAGATGGCTTTTTATTGGCGGCTCATTACGCTTAACGACTGTAAAACGACGTCGTACTCTCCTCGTCGTTGTCGTCGTCGTCGTCACGAGAGACGCTCTCAACAGGAGTTTTGCGAGGGTATCCAGGAGACAGGGGACATTAGGCTAAGAAGGACAAAAGTTGTAAAGAAGTGGCGCCGCGTCCACTCGACTGCGAGAGAGAGAGAGAGCCTGGGAATATCTTCCAGCGTGGTTTCTTGAGGCAAAGGGTTAAGGCACGAGGGAGATTACCTCGAGAGGGAGATGGAGCGAGGCTGATGAATCGCTGAGAGGATCGGGAGAGTGATAAGCGTGAGAGAGCGGCTCGAGAGTTACACGGGCACGAGAGATAAGCACGTTAATTGTTGAGAGATGCGCGCTGCTTGATGTATGCGCCGTGGGATGTACTTTGCCCGGCTAATTGGATAATTTCGGCCTTTTTTCGTTAGATACTTCTGCTGGTTTTTCTTGAAACGATTCAGCTTGTAAGGTGCAAGGAATAGAGTTGGCGACCGGAGAGAAACACTGACAATGGGTCAGGCGCGACTGAGCGAATAACGGAAAAGAGCTGGGGCTATCGGTAAAATGACGAGTAGTAAAAGCTACAAGTAAAATGAGTAAGAGAGAGAGATAAAGGTAGTCGGGGGAGGGGAGAGCGAGTGGTGTACAGGAAAAGTGTCCCCAGCCGAATCCACGCCCGGCGAGCATATCCCCGAGGGACAATGAAAGCCACTTTCCCTCTCTCTACTTTATGTAGGCATCACGCCAGTGCAACTTTTCGCTTCCTTGGCGTTTTCTCCCTTCCTCTCTCTCTCTCTCTTTCTTTCATTCTCTGTTACGACCACTACTCTCGGTAGTCTACTTGATGTAATGTAATGCGCCCGGAGAACGCTGTAGCGAGGAATTCACGTCGATCCGATAAATTGTCTTAATCCAACGGTGTAATACACCGAGCGTCTGAAATCGTTTCGTTTCGTCTATTGATTAATTAAATAACAAAGAAAATACATTTTTGATCTTTTCATGAGTCGAGTGTAACATATAGAAGCGAATTAGTTTGTAATAAAGTCTGCTATTTTCAGGAGATGTCGACGAAGAATCGGACAAACAAAATTGCTGGACTATTGGACGCGCGAGTCTGGCAATTTTCGAGATATCTCGAGGAGAGCCGATTAATTTCGCCGATTCAGCGAAAAACGAGACTGAGAGAGGACCATGGGTGCGGAACGGAGGGCGGTTTTGGGTTAGTCTGATTGAAATGCCTCCCTTGGGAGGCCAAAAAAAAGAGAGGTGTGCGACGGAAAGAGAGAGAGTCGTGGATTGTCGAGAAGCCAATGAGAATAGGAAAGTGTGTACGTTCGAGTATTATTCGGGCTTGGGGATGCAATGTAGCGTGTGACATTGTTACAAACTCATATTTACAATATATTACAATCAAGTCAAAGTGACAGCATTAAATATTTAAATACGCATAGAATGACCAGTGGTGTATACAAGTGTAAGAAGAAGAAGGAAAAAGATCGATTCGCAAAGAAGCCTCGGTCCGGGCGCAACATCAAAGAGCCGAAAGTCGAAAGATCCTTGCCGTCGCGAAAAACCCGGACGCGAGAAAATTCCACGTCCCATGGGTACGGCCAAGAGAGAGAGGCGCGCAAGCCGGAGGTAAGACGATCGCTCGGGAAGGATGCATGCGGCAGAGGCGTCGGAGAGCCGGGTCTCTCGCGCGAAAATAAAATTAAGCCCGACTTTCGGTCAAATTGGTTGAAATTGGCCGTCCGCCGCTGTCGATTCCCCCTGGGCCATCCGACACTCTCCCTCTTGCCTGCCCCGAGTTCACTATTCCCATGTACGCTTATTTCCTCCTCTTTCTCACTTGTCGATCAAACGACTCGGCGTGTACATGCGAGCTTTTTCTTTTATTCCAACCGCCGTTCGACGCGTTGTTCAATAGATAATTCACGCCCAGCTAACGATCCGTGACTTTTTATCGCGGATATACGTCTGAGAGAAGGCGGTCGCATGGCTGATCGAGCGTTCGCTCTCTTTCGCCGAGAAGATTAAAAGCTTCGCGCGCGCATCTGCTCGCGAGTTTAGCAAAGTGCGAGAGTGCATGAAAGTTTCATGGGGGGGGGGGGGGCAAGGAGCATCGGGAGGAAAAAAGAAGAAAACTTGCAGGCCCGGGAATTATTTAGGAAGCCGCGCGCTCTTTTTATTTCGTGGCTTCCACGCTTCGGCCCCTCTCTCTCTCTATATGTATTAGCAGCTTCAACGGTATACTCGTGCTTTATCGAATTCCGGAATAAGTAGCGCGTATACGCTATAGATTGCTTATCGAGAGCTCGCTCGGCCAGACGCACATGCCGGGCAAAAGAAGCGAAAAGAAATACGGGCAGAAGGTGTAGGAGGGGAATTACGTGGAAACTAAAGCCGTAACATTAGGAGCGTTGCAGGGAAAGGGAGGGGGCGTTACGACTCCCACGAGACCCAACGCGTTAGTCCGTTGAGGGGCAGAGAGCTGTATGCCCCGTCATCGCGTCTTTTCTGCGACTGACCAGGCCGGACTGGACGCGCGTGCAATAACCGCCGCAGGTACTGCCCGAGGGCCAACTATGGCTTTAATTGAATCGACGAGACGAGCGCGTTCGAATTTCGATGCAAGCAGTTTGAGAAGGAGAGCCGAGGGCTTATGGGGGGATGAAAAGGGGTTGCCGGGGATTTAAAGGGGTAGAGGGTCGTTCGAGTAGCAGAGCTGAGATTTACCGGGGTGTTTGGGCCTAGCGCTCTACACCCGGCGCGCTTTGATTGTTTTTCGTTTTTCGTATATGGGTTTAACACTTATGATTTTCAAGTTCATAGGTTGATGTCTGCTTCTTGTTTACGGTTACGCGCTACGAGGAAAGGGAAGAGATCGTAAACCACAATATCAATGATGTTGCATCGGTAGCAGCTTAATGGTCGATCAATTCCAAGCTCTTTTTTCTTCTTCTTTAAATACGTTGTAGCGCGCGTAACGTTTCATTAACTCGGATTAAGTCCCGAGGGTCACTTGTACGCTGCGGTTTACAAGACTAGCCGGCAAAGCTTGATAGGTCGACCGGCGAGGTGTTATACAATTACTCCTCGATCATTGGAGCGTGTAATTTAACGGAATTGCTCGTTGTAGTCCGTTAGAGTGGATTGCTTGAGCTGCGAGTCTGTACACTCGTGATGGATATCCTCGATTTAATTTGGTAAACAAACATACGTTGATAATAATAAAAAAAAAACTGTGATAATTTTGAACATCAGCGATTTCATGGAGGAAACATCTGGTCGGCAGTCACGAGTATACAGGGATCTGACTAACACAACAGGGGCTGAAAAGGACTCCGTAAGCGGCCTTAAACTCTTCCTTATCTCCTCCTCATCGCGAATCCTCCTCCTCATCCTGCCCGACGAAACTTCTTTTAATCCTCATTTTTTTCGTCCCCCCTCGGCAAGTAGGCAAAAACTCGGTCACGTTTTGCTCTCCGACTTGCTAATGAACGAAATTAAAACTTGATAATTTTGTATATCCCCGGATCTGGCTATGTTTGCAGCTCGTGTCCAAGCAACGAAAGAAAAAAACAAATTACAGAACGCGCGAGTATGGATGCAAACGCAGGATTTCTCAATCGTTCGAGGACACGTGCGTCGGTATAACCACAAGCGCGTATATAGATATAGCGAAGAACTAGACTTTCGAGGCTCTCCTTGCCGGCGTCCGGCGCTTCCGCTCGTGCGTCGTTTCACGACGAGTTTTTATAGTCGCGCGCGCGGCTACCGTTCTCGCTCTTGCGGCCGTTAATGCCGAGCCGTATACTGGAAATTCTTTCGCGTGCGACGTTTATGTGATTACGATTTGCCCTCGGCTGATTAACCGGCGTTTTTCCTTGTTTGCTCCACCTCCCCCATTTTATTTTTTTCGGCCTACGTGATCGCTCGTCCGTTTGTTTTCCACAAATTTTCACGTACGCACGCGCTTCCCGAGTATACCGGGAGTCCAAGCAGTCTCGCTGGGTGAATTATAAAATTGTTGTTGGAGCATATTTATTGCGCTTTCGTCTGACGTCTGTAAAAGAGAAAACTTATAGGCCGTCTCAGCTGGCTTGCTTTTGTTTCTTTCATAAAACTCGGGAACCTGTTTTCTGTCTTTGCCAACGAAGCATGTGTTCGGATTGTTGCTACATACACTTAAATTAAACTTGAATTGTTTCGCTGCGCCGACTCGAGTATTATTTTTGACGTTTCGTCAAGCGTTGACTAGTTATACTTTCATCACTAGTTTTCTTTTTCTCGAACATAACGCAATAGTACAGGACGAGTCCTACGTAAATTTTCTAGTTTCAATAGACTAACAATTTTTTTTAAGCAACTAATAAAAACTCCATCGCTATAAAAACTATACGACTAGATTAACGTCGCTCATAAAGTCCAAAAAGCTCGGAAGATTTTCACAGACTGCTCGAGTGGGTGGGAGGGTGGCGGATAAAAAATTGCGGCCCCAAAAAAAAAACGTCGTCCAACGCGGCGAGAAAGAGAGGAAAGAAGACGTAAGCAGACGCGCGCCGGCTGGAGAGGTGAAGCTGGACGCGGAGTAAGAGGAGAGATGCATGATGACGCTTAGATAAGGGAGGGCTTAAGGTCTACGTGAGGAGCTTCTCGATGTCCCGCACTGCTGCTGCTGCTGCTACATTCGCGAGATCCTGAGAACTTTTGCCTAACGGACTCTCTTTCTCTCTCTCTCTCGTTCTCTTCTTATATCCCAACCGACCCACCTCCTCTTTTTCGTACAACTTCCTTTGGAGGTATGAGCAAGACGAAGGATACGCAAAGTCGAGTTACGCAGAAGTCCCCGAGAGCGATGGGGCTGAGGAAAGTGGATTTAACACGGTCTCGCGCACGTAGTACCAGCTATCCGGACGCGCTAAGGACACGCGAGTGTAGCTTGCTCACTTCCGGGAACGTGATGAGCCGAAACTTGGACTTGGGACTGACTCAGGACTCGAATTACCGATTTCGTGGCTATGAAAATTGTGTGATATTTTAATGGCCGTTGTACAGTAAACGATAAAATGTCAAATATTGTTAGGAAAAATCTGTTTTACTATTGCCGGTAGGGTTGTAAAGCAGGAGAGACGATGAAAAGAGGTTGTTATCTCGATTGAACATCAGACGCAGCGACAAGATTAAGATCAAGACGATCGAGTGTCGGTAGCCCCCAACTTAACCGGTCACACCCACTTAACATCAAATTTAATCACGAGACTTCACCCATAACCATCATCGTCGTCGTAATAACCACATCGGCTTCCTATAAACAGTTAATTTGTCCTCAGTTACGCCATGAGTAAGTTCAGAGCATATCAGTCATCCGTCGGCAATCAATCTCAGCAGAGATGGCGAACGCGCGCGGGTCTCGGTAAGCGAGCCACGAATGACGACTGACCATTAAAGCCCGCGAGAAGCGCACTTTTCCATCATCGTAAAAAAAACAAAGGCAGAAAGAGAGATAGAGGGAGCAGTGGCAGTAAGAGTCTACGTAGCTGGTATAGTAGCCCCGCGGGCGTATAACGGCCGATCCCCGAGCTGCCCCGTCAGCGCCGGACCCAAACACGTGCGACGCTTTACGGCCTCGGCGTGACGGACACTCGATGATTCCCGGCCTCGATCTCTCGCGCACATTTGCGCTCTTTCGCCTATTGTCCTCGACGCCTTCTCTATACCCCCCCTTCTATATGTCTGTGCGTGTCCTGTCATCCGATCGACGGTGACGGAGATCTCTCGGGACTTACAGCGCGCGTTCGGCTAAGCGACGCTGCTTTGCCGTGGTTGGCTCTTTTTTTTTCCTTTTTCGCTATTCGGTAAGGGTGAGAGGGAATTTACGAGCCGACGGAAGTAAACTAGCCAGAGCTTACGAGTAGTTCGAACGAGGTCAACATTTTTAGTTCTTTTTTTTTGCAAAGAACAGCTGGGCGTGGTTGATTAAACTGAGGTATAGGAAAATGTTGGCGTTTTGCTGTTCGTCGCAAATGTAACTAATTAAATTGTTCTCTTTTTTTGGGTGAGAGAGTAAAGTGTATTGTGGAATATTGTCGACATGTAAATGTAGAAATATTTTGAAATTTTAATTATTATATGTTAATAAAGTTTTGTATTGTTATGGAAAAAGTTAGATAGACACTCTTAGCGAGATTTGCCGGAATAAAAATATGTGTCATTCAAATGCAAAAGTTAATCCTATCATCAATGAATGACACATATTTATTTATTCATGCTGATTATTTGTATGTCGCGGGCCGATGTTAATCAGATTGTTTATTCTTTCGAATTGTTTGCGTAATCATAGGCTTAAAATTTAAATTTGAAGGTCTTGACATTACGACTGTTGTCGTCGATCTAATTGGACTGAAACTGACGTCGGTTCTTATTAAAAAATTCATCCTTCATTGTCTTACACGTTATTTGCATTGTCACTTGGATCTTCATTAATAATTGAACGTCACTTAAGATCCAATTAGAATATCGGAAATATATATATATGAATTGATATTAATTTTGTTCTTTTTTTACATTTATTTAACTATTTATTGTTTTTTCGGTAAAAATTTATGTTAAAAATTATAAAGCACTGTAATTAAGTACGTTAACTCTTGCAAGTGAAAAATTGCTCAAATTATGTCTCAGCTTGTTCCGGACAACCGTTATTTACGCATAATTACAGTTAATTAAAATATTAAAAGTTGTCGACGAGTTCATTTCCAGCTCTTTTTTTTTATAAACAATCATAATAAGTGACAATTCATCCATATTGCGTCCAAAACTTAGCAAAATATCATCTGGCAAAGGTTTATCAACGGAATGATATTATAAATCAACCTGTAAGACAATCAAAGACCTTTTCATAAATGTACTTTGATAAGATAATACATCTATATGAAAAAAAGAAAAGAATAGCAATAAAAAAAGAAGGCGAATAAAAGAATAAGAAGATAAAGCTAGCTAAGTCTACGAGCTAATTAGAAGAATATAAAACACAACATGCCCTGGCTCGAGGAGAGGACCCTGACTCTGTTTGTACGGGACACAGAGGTCCGCCGGTACGAACCAGGAGTGCGTGAACGCGGGATTGATGTTGAGCGAGCCCGTGGCGGCCTGATGATGGGCGCCGGCGACCCCGACACCCACCGGGCTCTGCCGTTGAAATCCCCCGTAGTCCATGGCCACTTGATAAGGCAACATCCTCACCAGCGGCCCTCCTTAATCCTCCTTAATCGCGCGCACTCTCAGTCCAAGCCGGATAGTAGTGCACCGATAATAGTCCGCACTTCCTGTTTGACTTGCACACGAGCACACTCAATTATTATCGTCCTGCACTTCGTGCCGCTGCCCCGGCAGCCCGATACACTGGAAACACCACTATACTCCTCATCTCCGACGACGGCGTTAACGAGGGGATAAAGGTTGCCAGTATAGATGAGGTGAGTGACTGTGACGAGTGCGCGGTGCGCCTTTCCTTCTGCACACACGCGTTGCGCACACGCGATCCTGCCAAACTAGTCGCGCGCGCGCACACACCTGCCTCGAATATCGACGAGTACTGGGTGTGCAGAGAGACAAGCAGGGGGTTGTCGTTGCCTGAGCGAGAGAGAGAGATAAAGGCTCTCCTCGCGCGTTTACGGCGGCAGCAGCAGCAGCAGACACTACGCACACCTATCTGCGCTCTCGATGGGCTGCTGCAGCAGCAGCCTCGAGGTCGTGCGCGACTAGACTGCGGGACGGGACTGTACCTGGCCAAGCAGTCATGGCACACTTTTCTTTCTCTCTCTCTCTCCCCTTCGGCGCCGTGTGGGAGTGCGCTAGCGCCAGCGGACTAGATAAACCAGCGGGGGGGTTGAGAGAGAGAGAGAGAGGCGATTGTAGAGAGACGCGGCGGCTGGTGTTGTGCTCTCTTTCTCTCGTCGGGGCTCTCCGGTGCACGTATAGAGCGGTGAGCGGCCCTCCCGCGGGCGGGCCAAGGGCGCGTCCGGCCAATCGGCACGTTCGGATGCTGGTCACGTGGCCCGGTGGCGCGCGCGCGCCCGCGATCGCCGCCCCCGTCTTGCCCCCTCCCCCTCGGGCCGCTCCCTCTCCCCGCCCGGCCTCCCTGGCGCGCTGGCCAAACGCCGCTCACGTAGCGCGTCGCCCGTACATCCTCGTCGTCGAGGAGGGTCGTTAGCGAGCCAGAGGAGGGGCACGCACGCCCGTTCTGTCACTCTCTCTCTCTCCCTCTCCTCTCGGCGATGCTGAAGCCTTGAGGAGTGGGAGGAACGAGAGGGAGGGAGGGATGGAGGCCTGCCGAGGATGGAGGAGGCTCCTCCCACGTGCGAGGCTCGACGTTGGCGGAGATGTTGCTACTGCCAGCGCTCTGTTGTCGTCGTTGTCGTTCTCTACTTGAGATTGTTACTGCTGCGCGGCTACTGTGATTGTATAAGCAGGATCGCGTTTTACGCTCACTCTCTCGTGTGCGTGGGCACGTAGTATCCTGGTGCATGACGTGCCCCGAGCTTGCGGATGATGCGTAAGGATGAGAAGACTCGAGACCGGCTCTCCACGTGTCTCTCTCTCTCTCTCTCTCGACGTTATGAGGTTACTGGTCGATCGGACTACTTGATTTAGCCGGCTGCACGGCTTATTACGATGGAATGTGCGGATTTGATGAGACGCTCGCGAGGAATTGTAATTATGGGATTATGAGCTTCGTTCGATTGAGAGCAAATATTTGACTTGTTTTTTTTTTTATTTTTCGCTTTTTGGAATCGATTGTTAACTATCTGTACATATTTGCAAAGATTTTTTTATTATGTGTGTAATAACAAAAAGCATTGCAACTGTAGAGCACGGTATGCTATTCAATCCATGAAAATAGGGTAGAAATAGCAACAATAATTTATAGAATAAATTATAGTACAAAGTTTTAAAACTATTTAAAACTATTTTTTTTCGCCGGGATTAAACATTTTTAATTTAATTTCTATACTAAACTTAAACTATGAAAATTTATTCAAATAAAGATTTCAAAATGTCAAATTTAAAAATCTATTCAAATTTATCAAGAGCACTGGGTTAACTTTTAAAAATATCCATTTAAAAAATTTAAATTGATGAAAATTGGAGATTTCTGAATCCTACATTCCGCATGTTACACAATTCGAGTTTCCATTGGCGAAAAATAACAACTTAACTCAGCCAAATACAAAAAGATATACCGAGAAAGAAAGATAGAGTTTTATTATCGTAATTACCTCGGTGATTGACAATAAGTCGAAGCAGGTAATCCCGGCAGATGATGCTCGATCCCCGGCTGAAGCCAAACGGGATCCCAGGATTGAAAACCCATCGCAGGTTGGTAAGTATTCCTACTAGACTCGCTCCTATTCACAAGTGTCGGGTGCTTGGAGTGTCGCAGGGCTCCGTGTCAGGTCACTTCGAAGGGTGAGAGGAGAATACCTGCTCTTCGCAGTCTCCGACTCCTGTACCCCCTCTATCCCCTCCCCTCCCTCGTTTTTTCTCTCTCTTTCACTCTCTCTCTCTCTCTCTCTCTCTCTCTCTCTCTCTCTCTCTCTCTTTTTCTATTGTATCGCCAGCGGGGGCGCCTTGGGACGGTCAGTGCAGCCCATTTTTCTGGAAAACGCGTCCAAAAATGTACTCTTTAATCGAGAACTGCCGATTGTACAAGAATAAACATTTCTCATTCCGTAAGACTCGCGGTTGACCGTCACAAGAAGAAAAAAAGTAACGGAGAAAGAAAAAAGAGCACAAACTACTTTGAGGCCTAGCGAAAGAGCAAGTCAAGAATAAAAAGAAACCGTGGAGAAACGATTACGCCTCCTAAGTATCCATACGTGGGAGTATCATCGCTGCGGTTATATCGCCCCCGACGCACGGCTACTTTGTTATGAGTCGCGCGAACTCGCCCGTTGCGGCTACTGTTTTCTTCTCTCTCGCCCCGTGTGTACACTATACACACACCCACGTAAAGAAGCCTTTCGAAATCGCCGCTTTAGCCGTGGCCAAGCGCGATCGGCTTGAAAGTTTTTTTCGGCATAAGCGGCTTCTCACGTCCGCCGTCTCGTCGTCTTCTGTGGGAAGGGAGTGCCGAGGCACGTATTTCTTCTATACGTGCGCGTGCCTCTTCCTTTTTTTATTATTATTCCCTTCGATATAGCAGATATATCCATCCTCTCTCTCTCTCTCTCTGGCCGGGGAAATTTGTCTGCAAGCGTCGTTTTGTTAATTGTCGTCGGCTGGATATAGCCGAGCGTTCTAATGGTTTATTCATGATATATATCGAGAGAGGATGATAACGCGCGCTAGAACTTCTGTTCCCACGCGACATAGATCGAATGCGTTGATGTTGTAATCCAACCTATCGAGATGTTACTGATTTCTTTGTCATTCTTTCGAACGCTAACGTATTGCAATGACGAAAAATCTTGGAACAGACATATATATATCGTTGCCGCTGACTTATATTCGAGGTATTACGCGATAGCCTATAAGCACAAGCTCGCGCGACGGGCGTTTTAATCAAGCTCGGCGACTCGCGATCGCGCCTCGCTTACCAATAAGAGTTATGCGCGAGCTTAGTCATGCGGAAGTTGCGCTCGCGGTTAAAAATAACTTTGCGCGCGCTTCGATCTGTCTGCGACACGCGCGATTATGTACTGCTCGTACCGAATATCCTAGTGGACACACTTGGCATGTAATGTTGTGAGATAAGCTTGGAGGTCCAGTGAAACGTAAAGGAAGGGCGGATGGATTTGAAATTCGAGCTGGGGAACAGCGAGAGTGGATTTCGTAGATCATCCTGTTTTTGGCAGGGTTTCCAGTAACGTCCGAGACTACTCGCCCGTCCGAATGTGGTGCAACGGAATGCGCCGTTGATCAACAAGTGTAACGCGCACGCGGACGGGTACTTTACTTATTCCTACGTCATTGTATGCCATGTGTTATGTATACAGTCTGCAGTTTTGCGCATACTAATCTGAAGTATAAGATGCGGAATCCCTGGTGTTTTGATGATGCTTGTGTAAATGATGTGGAAAAACCAGTGGGTGACAGCATGACGTCAGTGAGATTAAAGGTTTACGTCTTTATAAAGTTAAATTAAATGTCGTCTTAACATTTTGCAAATTTTTCATCGAGCCTGAATCAACGTCAAATACTAGTTGCATGCAAGTTTAATCATGCATCAAGCCAAACCCATAACTCAAGACGAAAATAAAAAAAATTCTTCGTCTGATGCAGTATTCCAAAAAAATGTTCCCAAACTCTAAACTGATCCATAAAAAATATGTCCCTTAGCATTGTGCATCGTATAATAAAACCACGACAATCTTCAGCTCTCCTACACAAAAGTCTCGAAATATCTTTATTTATATTCTCGATCCCTAAGACTACTTAATTATCCCCGTTGTTCCTGCATCAAGATACCCTCTCCGAATTATTAGGCCAAGTCTCACAAGTGTATATACAGCGTAAAAACCCTATGATTCCTCTCGTCGTGCGCATATAACCATCTCGAACGTGTGTCACACCTAAAGTACTCCTTAAAAAAAAAGGAGAGAGAAAGGAAGAGGAAAAAATGAAAGAAAAAAAAAAGAAAACAATAAAAATGAATAAGGAAGAGTCAAAAGAGACGAGAGAGAGAGAGAGAGGGAGAAAAGTGCGTCGACGCAGAGCCGACGACAAATCCATCCGTCGCGCGGGGGCCCAGTGCAGCGCGCGCGACGACAGGCCGCGCGCTCGCGAGACTCGCCAGACACGCAGCGTATATATACGCGATTACTTAGCATGCATCCCCTGATACGCCGGAATCCTTATTGTATCGTTGCACGTGAGCGTAATGCACAAATGTCCGGCTGCGGGTCCCCTCCCCCCACCCTATACCTCTCCTCTTTCTCCGCTATGACGCTTTCCTCTTTTTCTCGCCGACTCTTCCTTTCTCTCCCCCCCTTCTCCACCCTTGCCGCTCGACTCTGGCTCTTTTTTCCGCTGCTTCTCTCTTTCATTCCTTTTTTTTCCCCTGCGCCCCCCCTACCCACCTACCACGTGGGTGATAACTCCATCTTCATAATCATACATATGGATGGGCCGCCGCGCTTCTTGCTGATACTGCTACACACTGCGACTTTACGTATATATACGTAGGCGCTTATATACGTACTTGCACTTGTGTGTGTGTGTGTTGGTGTACGCGTGTATAAGAGCGGGGGTCAAAAAGACTGCGCCTTCGGTTCGTTCATCCTTCTCTACCTCTTCTTTTCTTTATTCGCTTTCTTTCCGATTTTCTAACCTTGCTTTTATAGTCCCCAGTACTCTCTCTCTCTTACTCTTGGTCTTCTCCCTCTTTCTTCTGTACTCGCTCTTTTACGGCTCACGCTGTTTTACACGGCATGTCCCTTCTTTTTATGTTTCTATTCTTCGACTCGTCTCTGCTGACCGCGGTATATTGTACGTAGAAAATTGCAGACCACCTTACGAAGACACCTGTCTGTGCGATACATTAATTTCTAATTTAGTCTTTCTATAATCATACCACTCGAAATTGGAAGGTCGGTATACATATATTACAAAACGATAACCGTAGGAAACCAAAGTTTACTCGATAATTCCGCTAAAGACCGAAAACCCGAATAATTTTCAATCCGGTTACGGCGCATTATCCAAACAATTGAAAATTCTCGTGCACGTATAAGGCAATCGATAATAGCCAGGGCGTATTTTAATGGTATATACGCTATCTGTCGCGCGATCGACATAAATCGCGGCCATAATCGTCCGCAAAGTCTTCGCTTGGACTTTGAGAAAGTAGCCGAGATCGAGAGAGGCTTTCCGAAAGTTTCGCCTGGCAATCGGCTGAACGAATCAGAATGTGCCATTAAGAGAGCTAGCTACTCCCGTACTCCGCGTCTACTCTGGACCTTATATACGTATTGGTCTAGCCAGCGAGAGCTTTGTGGTGTGGTTTGGAAATGGTAGGAGGAGGAGGAGGGAAAGGAGAGATAGGAGGTAAAGATCAGAGCAGCGCGCTCTCTCGCTATCCCAGCGGGAGCTCGAAATTAAGCGAGCTAAGAGGAACCAGTTTATTACCGGCGCGTGGGGCTTAGCCCGCAGTCACTGCTTCCTACCCGCCGAGAGCAAGTACACACAGTGTGCAAGAGAGCCGGGGATTGCGCGGCAGGTACACACAGAAACGGCTGCCGGCTGGTCGATTTCTACTCGGGATTATCGGCTAGCCGCTATAAATTTTTGAATTTCCCGTTATGCGATGCAATTGGTTAAGCTCGTTACGAGATGCTGAGGAATCGAGCTAGTTATCGCAATGAATTGTAACAACTAACTTGGTTACTCAACAAATGATTGTTTGAGCGAAAAAAGAATGAAAAAGGTTTAAAACGACGTAACAATATAAATCGCGCGAAATCTTCTTAAACTGCGCATGTGTAATAATTCAGAGAATCCACGAGGGTTATAACGCCGATGTCTTATTACAGCTAGTGTACTGCAGCGGCGGAAATTCGCTACGCACACATAACGAGATAGAGAGTTCTGCTGGCGTACCGCGGCAAATTGCCAGAGAGCCTGCGGAGCTCGAACTTTGGGGTGAGAAGGATATAGCCCTCTCTGCAGGCCTCGTAACCAAAAAGGTGCGCGCGACTAACTGCCGGACCAATTAACTTTCAATTAGACCAGCGAGATAGCTCTTATCGCGTTATCGCGAGAGGGCGGACTTTATGGGCCCTTATTTAGGAGAGGCCGCTTTATGTAACCCCTTTCTGCCTCCTTCTGCGGACACGAGACTATATATGCGCAATGGTCTATCGGGAAGAGAGAGAGAGAGAGAGAGAGAGAGAGAGAGAGAGAGAGAGAGAGAGAGAGAGAGTTGCGCTGATGCATGAGAGTTGGGTAGAGCGAGATTTTGATCTGCGGTCTGGAGCTTCTTTATGCCGGAGAGGCTATAAGGGGGGGGAGTTATGTATAGCGTGCAAGGAGATGTGCAGATTACCAGGGATTTCCAGCGCAAAGCGTATTGTAATGTGCATTTGAATTTTCAGTTTTTGGGTATACTGTCTGCCGACGCGAGGGTTGTATCGTTGGAAATGAAGAGAGGTTGCGAATTTTTTTTTTGGAGATCAGACTTTTGCGTGGGTTTTATTTATGAACTGCGGCTTGTATACCAATAACAAGCAAATTTAGTCGCGAGCTTTTGACTTGACGGGGTAAATAATGCCCGGATAAAAGGGCTTAACCCTTTGCCCTGAAAATTCGCGACCGATTGTTGTGATGAAATTATTAAAGAACGACAAAAAATTGTCGGTGCAAATTTGAGGCGACCATAACAATGCCTTGTATACTTGAAAATGAAGTCTGTATCCCCACTACGGTAGCAGAGTTTCGCATATACACACATGCATATAAATCTCCGGCGGTAATTTCGCGAATAACCCGCAAGCTAAAAGAAGAAAATGAAGAAGCAGCAGCGCCAGCGCAGGCCGTATATTCTTCCGCGGGCACATTCCACGGGCTTCTCGAATAGCCCAGCGGAAAATGCCGCAATCGTATTCGCCTCGTGCAGTTCGCCGAGGAATGCACACGCGAGCAACACGCGAGAGACCCTCTCTCTCTCTCTCTCTTTCTCTGACTCGAATGGGTTAACTCCCGCGTGACCCTTGCGTATGTTCCGAGCGATTTTCTCCCTTAGACTCGAGATTTTTACAATATTCGTGGTTTCTCGGGATTGTTGAAAATCGAGTGTCGAATATTTAACGTAGCGCGTAAAAAATAGCCTTTATCAAACAATCAGCGAGAGTACACCTTTTATACGCGGGTGATAATACGGTAAGGAAAAGCCGAGGGGCCATCGGCGAAAAACCAAAATTGGCTCGTGCACCGGCGAAAAGAAGCCGGAGAAGAAGAAAGAGCAAAGGGAAAAAGTCCAGCGGCAATGACAATAATCAAGTGCCGAGCGAAATGTCCTATGTCATTACCGTTCCCCTCCTCTCCGCCCTCCTTAAATTTCCCCCCGTTTTTTTCTCTCTCTTTCTTTCCTCCTCCCCCTCGGCTCGTCTACTCTGTAGTCAACTGCTTTCTCTCTCTTGCTGCGCTGGTATTTTGTCGGTCGAGGGTGCGGAAAAGTAGCAGTCGCTTCCCTTTTACTTCTCTCTCCGCT
Organism: Anagyrus pseudococci; assembly: GCA_030522585.1. Taxonomy (NCBI): domain Eukaryota; kingdom Metazoa; phylum Arthropoda; class Insecta; order Hymenoptera; family Encyrtidae; genus Anagyrus; species Anagyrus pseudococci. The sequence goes on from JAPYYQ010000945.1 coordinate 44,730, forward strand.
CCCTTATTTTCTTGCTCACGCGATTTTCAAGCGTATACAGAAGAATCAGCTGGACCGCCGACGATAGCGAACGAAGTCATAGCAATCGATTGAATCGACGTGCCGCGGAGTGAAATAATTATTTCGGGAAGTTCAAGTTGTTTCAAAGGATAACAGAGACTCGTATGAAATTTTCATAAGGATTACTTTACGTCGACAAACAAAAATAAAGTTTAAATAATACTTTATTCAAAATCTACATATTGCTAAATACCATTCAAATAGTCGCTCCAGCTTCTAAATTCAACAACGATAGAGCTTGAATGATCAATGATACTCCCTAATATCCAGAATACGCGCGCCAAAGCATAGTTCAATTAGGCCCTATACCTGACACACTACAGCGTATACATTAAAACCGAGCCAAATTGCCTCGTAACTAATATAATGCGCTTGACGCCCAAGACAACGCGTCAGCAAAGAGGGAAAAAAAACAACATATTGTAACCGAGACGTACATTAGGAGTGTCCCGGAACGAGACGTTGATGAATGATCCCTTATTATACGTTTCTCTCCGCTTCTCTCTCTCTTACATGCATACCCGCGATCCAACATCCAAACATATTAAAACATTTGCACAGCAAAAAAACTGTCGCCCGCGTAAATAATTATACGCGACGTCCACAGGAGCGAAGAGGGTCGTCCACGCCGATATTGCCGTAATTTTTTTTTTTCGTCGTCGCTCGAGCTTCTACGCCAGGCCGACCTGTCACCTCGATAATTGTTTTTCTCTCTTCTTACTCCCCCCTCAACTCCCTCTCTTTTTCTCTCTTCGTGCGTGTTGTTTTTTCTCTTTTCGCTTCGCGTAAAAAAAATGCGGAATAAACAATTTAGCACCCGGTGTGCGCGCGTCGAAGATTAATGTAAATGGAATAAGATTAATAAAGATTGGATGTGGATCTCGATACCATTACATACTAGCCTTTGTTTGTTAGTTAATTAGTTGCTTTAACGTTCGGCTGAATTTTCGCAATCGTTAGTCTGAACATTTTAAAGTTATCTCAAATTAGTCGCAGCTAGTTTATCCAAGATGTAAAGCGTAACTCGATCAAGTCATGAAAGGGTAATCCAAGCTTGAGGAGGAGCCGAGTGTAAAAGAGACCAAATCCATGCAGTACAGAAAGTTTATCCATGCCGGTGGTGGTGGCATCGAAGCCTCTTTAAACGCAACGCGATTGTAGGTCGAAGGCCCAAGCTCATAGGGTATTCATAGAGCAACGCAGTTCTAGCCAATTGAAATGCGCACTGGCGACGATTTAACCAAACGCTGGAGGTCGAGAGAGAGAGAGAGAGAGAGAGAGAGAGAGCTAAGAACAATCAAGCTGTCAGAAGCGCGCCTCTTGAGCTCTGGGAACCGAAAATACCCGACACCGCCGGAAGAGCCTGCGTACCTTGCCAGTCGTTGACTCTTTCTATAGCCTCCCCTATAAGCGTACACAGAAATCCATTTGCCTTTTTTTTCAGCGACTGTTTGCGTTGGTTACGTTTGAACGTGCGCAGGGAATTAGCTAAAATAGTACATTTCGATACAAGTGCGTGAAAAATGATTCACGACGAGTGTGAGGTTTGTCGCCCGAGCGAAGCGAGGGTGACAACTCACACGAGTT